>RXON01001982.1:0-63648 GCA_009667805.1 Leptobrachium leishanense | reverse complement strand
TTTATAAGAAAAAAACAATCAAACCAATATGGGATACCTATCAGATGGGGAAGATTAAGATATGAGTAAAACAGCGATATTTAAATACAATTGATAACATCTATTTCTTTATTGAGACCCCCATCTAACCAAGTGCCCATTTTGTAAATCCAGCGACTTTCTTTTTTTTGCTAGGGCTCTAACAAAATCCCCCCCCTCCAATTAGGTCTCACTAATTCGATACCACACCATTTGAAATTAGAGACTGTAAATTGTGGGCATTTTGTACAGTGATCTGCACACTGCGTTCTTTTTTATTTCTAATACTATTGAAATGCCTCCAATATCCTAATTTTTAATTCTCTGATGGTCCTACCGATATACTGTAACCCACAGCCACATTCGAGGAGATAAATAACTCCTTTACTTCTACAATTAATAAATTGTTTAATATCAAACATTTCTTTTGATACCGTACTTGTGAAGCTGTTTGCATTTCCTACTCAAATGCATACACGCTTTACATCTTCCACATTTAAAAAAGCCTATCTCTTTTTTTATAAACATCTTATCATCTGCTCTTTTTTTTTTCAGGCAACAAAGTCGGGGCTAGAATGTTTTTTAAATTTGAGGCTTTTTTAAAAATGACAGATGGTCTCTCCGGTAAAATATCTTTTAATAATTTGTCAGCTTGGAGAATGTGCCAGTGTCTATTTAGAGTATAAAGCAGGAAGTGTGTATAACTATATACACTACACAGTGTGGGCGCCTGTTTCTAGGTGGTAAATTAAAGTGCTGGGTAAGTGCTAATAAATAGTCAATGCTGCCTATAGTATGGTAAAAACACATAAAAAACAACCAAAATATGTGTCAGAATACAGGATAAAAAACAGAATAACCATACGGCGCATCTAGTGCAATTAATAGATTAATAAATCAATGGATGTATAAAATCCATAAAAAGCAGTGTAAAATGGGAGTGTAAAATTCATAAAACGTAAAACCAGAAGGCGAAAAAATGTTGTAAAATATCAATGAAAGTGCATAGAGTAAAGTCCAGGTCTAAAGTCAAATGTGCAAAAAGAAGGTGCTCAAATATATAGTAATATAAAAATACTCAAAAATGATGATGAAGAATGATGTGCTGATCTTCTTTAAGTGCTGGTGTTGAATCCTTTTATCCGTCGGTGTTCCTCAAAGAAAACACATCACAGGAAAAAGATGATAGTGCAGACAGTCAGAATAGGATTGTTCAAATTGTAATCAAGGTCTAAACCACTCACATTTGTGGGAGCCCACAGGGTCCCGGCTCAAGGAAAAACAGCCTGCAGCCAAATATAGGCTTTCTGAGAACCCCTTCGCCTGGCTTTCTGAGAACCCCTTCGCCTGGTATCCTGAGAACCCCTCCATCTGGTATCCTGAGAACCCCTCCATCTGGTATCCTGAGAACCCTTCCATCTGGTATCCTGAGAACCCCTCACCATTACTACATTCCTTAGGACTCTATTATTCTACTCCTTATTGATCAATCCGTGTATGACATTGGATTCTGGACTCTGACTATTTCTATGCCAGCCGCCTGCCACCGACCTAAGCCTGATTTAACCACTCTCAAGTCATAACCCTTCTGATACCGCGTCTGATCTTCTGTTGTCTTTTTGCCTTCTGTATCTTTTGATCCTCTACCCTCTGTACCAGTAAGTGTGTTCTTTTGTATCTGTTTTCCATTTTATGTTCAGTCAGCTCTGATTTGTGTTCTATTCTTTATTCAGCGTCCAGTACCTGTTCTGTTGGCCCTATTGTGCTATTCAGTGTCCTGTCCTGTCTACCCCTTCTGCTAAGTGTTACCCTGTCCTCTGTATATATTATCCTGCCCATCCAGCTCCTATCTATAGTTATTAGTTATTCAGATTCCCCTTCTTGATTTACTTTTGTTTATTTAATAAACCTATGTTTTGGATTACAACCTTCCCTTTCTGCCTCTTCATCTGAGTAATCGCATATTGGGCTCGAATCCTTAACCCCTGCAGTGAGCCGTGACAGTATGAATAAACGTTCACATCTAAAATGGGATAGAATGCTTAAGGTAACTCGGTCATTACTTCATTAGCATAAATGGTTGCGAACATATGTATAGTTCTAAAGTTTTTGCATTCTTACATAAAGTGTCGCAAGATGCTATGTTTTAACCGTGCGTATAATTGTATGGAATGAAAAGGCGTCCAAAACTGCGTTTGGATCGGATTTTACCAAGTGACTATTCAATCGTTTATTCAATAAAAAGACTGCATGCATTCAACATCTCACTATATTATGATTATACAAAGTACGATCTCGTCATAATCATGCTGTTAAGATGTTGCAACTTTTAATTCAGAGACCTTGAAGTGCTAAGTTGTAAGGCACTTATATACAAAATGAAATGGTAACGCCCAAAGTAGCGTTTTGGATTTGAATTCTTATGTATAAGAGTGATAATGCCCAAAGCTTTGTATAGATTAGAATTCTTGTATATATAAGAGATGCCAGTTGATGATAACTTTGATTAGCAAGGTTAATTAGTTGAAATAATTAACCTTTCACTTAAATAATTCTTTTTGTGGTCTCAATCATTGCGTAATTAGCATGCAAAATACAATCATATACACGGTTTTTAGAATTTTAAAGCTGTTGCGTTCATTTCTCAAGTATCCTAAGGTACTATATTGCGAAATTGCACATAAAGTAGTGACGCCTAAAGTAGCGTTTAATTAGACCATCTGTGCGTCGTAAGGATGCGAGGTGCAATTATTGACAGTTCTGAAGTTAAAGGCTTTATTTTCATTTCACAAGTATCACAAGGTTCTATATTGCAGAGATGCACATATGTAGTATATAAAGTAATAATGCCTAAAGCAGCACTTAAATAGATGATCCTTGCGTCATTAGCGTGCAGAGTGCAATTATATACCCAATTCAGGGGTTTTAAGCTGTTACAAACATTTCCCAAGTATCCAAAAGGTATTATATGGCAAAAGTGCCCGTATGTTGCATATAGAGTAGTGACGCCCAGAACAGCGTTCAAATAGACATTCCCTGCGTTATTGGCGTAAGAGGTACAATTGTGCACAGCTCTAGAGTCTTAAGCTGTTACATTTACTCCTCAAGTATCCTTAGGTACTATATTGCAAGAAAAAGTGCATATGTGTATATAGAATAATAACGCCCAAAGCAGCGTTTATGGAAAATTATTGCGTTTATTGGCACAAAAATACAATTATATACACAGTTTGTAGATTTTAAGCTGTTGCATTGATTCCTCGAGTATCCCAAGGTACTAATTTTACAAGGGTGCACATTTGTATATAGAGTAGTGACGCCTAAAGCAGCGTTTTGGTGGACAATTATTGCGTTATTAGTATGCAAAGTACAATTTTTTCAAACCATTACATTCATTCCTCAAGTATCTTAAAGTACTATTTAGGCAAGAGTGCACTTATGTTATATATGAGATAGTGACGCCCAAAGCAGCGTTTAGATAAATTTTGAACTAGGATATTTCAGTCATTCATTGTCTCACAGATTTTAAAGAAAGGAGTGATTACAATCACTCATCATCCCATTGAAAATTCAATAATTCATTTTATCATTTTAAATTTTTAAGAACGATAATATGTCACTTATCCGAATATCTTAAATTAAGATTTGAGATCATCTAAGGCATTCGACGCGCGTTTCACTTGCGTGCTCCTCAGGAATGCTAACTAATTTAGTGTATCGGGGTTGCTTTTAAAGACCTCCTTTGAGCTTTCAATTGGACACGTGATTTGATTCACCAATCAGATGGTTATCTGAACCAACTAAGTTACTTGGAGGATCATTTATTTATTTCAATACGTGTTTGAGAGCTGCCAATCACTCATTATTGTAGATCATATAGGAATAGATTTTAAACAATATTGTATTTTTGAACAGCAGAGTTTATTAATCAAACTAATTATTGCTGAACAATGGACAAAACCTACAGATCTAACCGTATTATAAACGATCATATTGGTGGTTAATTGGCTTGATGGATTTTTTAACAATTCGAATATTAAACTTTAAATCAAAATATTTAAATACAGTTATTCAGAGTTTTGTACAGTATTTTTTATATATATGTAAAGAGTTAAATCACAAAAAAGGGGTATAGTTGAATTCCTCATTGAGACCACTTGGAAATTGTGTTTTAAGTACAAAGATCCATCTGGATTCTTTTCTTCTAAGAGTCAAATCAAAAATCTCCTCTTCTTGGTCCCAATGTAATAGCCTCTATTGCTTGAAAACTCAAGCATTTGGGATCCCCATTGTGATTAGCCCACACATGTCTAGATATAGGAGTTTCTGTTATATTGATAACAGAATTAATGTGTTGTAAGACTCGCTTTTTAAACTGCTGATAAGTTTTCCCTACATATTGTTTTTTGCAGGTGCAAGTAATTAAGTATATTACTTTCATAGTTTCACAGGTAATTGATTTTTTATCGGAAATGTTTTTCCTGTGACAGTACTATTAAAGCATTCTGAATTGTCCACAAATGGACATGCTTTACAATGTCCACATCTGCGTATACCAGGTTTAGATTTTAGCCAGTGTGTTTTAGGCTCTTTTGTAGAAAAGTGACTATGAACTAATATATCTTTTAAATTAATGGATCTCCTTGCTGTGAAGGTGGCAGATTTAGATATTACATTGGAGATGTTCTCATCCATTTGTAAAATTGGCCAATACTTATGGCAAATTTCTTTAATTTCATTCCAACCCTTGTCGTAAGTCGCAATAAATCTTATTTGTTTTTCACCTGATATTTTCTTCTTTGGAATAAGTAATTTTTTCCGGTCAGATAACAGGGCTTTTTTGTAAGCTCTTTTCAAACATTTATTAGGGTAACCTTTAATACGGAACATTTCTCTAAGTCGATTCGCTTCCTCTTGGAAGTCTCTAAGATTACTGCAATTTCTATTGCCCTATTGGTATTCCTAATTTTAAAGGGACTGGATGGTAACTCTCCCAGTTTAACAGATTATTTGTCGATGTTCTTTTCTATATAATTTAGTTTGTAGAGTATTTTTTACAATTTCTATCATTAAATCCAAAATTTTAACTTTTCTTTGCTGTTAACCAAAGTTAATGTCAATCCAATATTGTTGGTATTTAATTCATCAAGCCATTCATTTAGGAGATTCTCAGAGCCATGCCATAGTAAGAATATATCATCTATGTATCTGAACCACTTAGATACATTTGCAGTATATTTCTTGTTTTTTTCTGTAAAAACCACCGTTTCTTCCCAGAGGGCCAGATATAAATTAGCATAGCTAGGGGCACAGGACGTTCCCATCGCTGTGCCCCTTGTCTGCAGATAGTATTTTCCGTCAAATAGGAAGAAATTATGAGTTAAGATGTATGTAAGTAATTGTATGATAAAGTTTGTCATTTCTTCATCAAATTTCTTGCTCAAAAAATACCTACATGCCTTTATCCCTTGTTCATGTGGGATATTATTATATAAAGATACTACATCGAAGCTTGCTAATGTAGTGTCAGGTGGAACAATTACATCCTCAAGATATTGGAGGGCATTTTGCGTATCTCTTGTATAAGAAGGTATTTCTTCCACAAAATGGATGTAAATAGTGATCAACAAATTGACTTAATTTTCTGTTAGAGAGTTGTTGCCTGCAATAATTGGACGTCCTGGCGGATTAATTAAAGATTTATGTATTTTGGGTAAACTATAAAGTGTTGGTGTTGTAGGTCTTAATGGTAGTAATGATTTCTTTAGTTCTTCTGAAATATGTCCATCCATTACCCCTTTCTGTAATAGTTTATCCAATTCAAGGAAATACTTTTCAGTAGGGTTAAAAGTTAGCAAGGTATAACCCTCTGGATCATTAATTATTCGCAGACACATCTCCTTATAGTCAGGCTTTGACATTATCACGATGTTTCCCCCTTTGTCTGAGGCTTTTATCTCGATGCTTTTTTCATTTTTTAATTCTCTTAAAGCTATGCGCTCCTCTCTAGATAGATTCTGTTCTTTTTTCCAAGGTATTATTTCCAGATTATTAATTTCGTTGGTCACTAATTTTACGAAAAGATCGATACTGGAGAATTCTGAAAAACGGGTGTATATTTGGATTTATTTTTGAATTTCCTACTTATTTCAACAGTGGGTTCCTCATTTTCGTCAAGAAGATCCATTAACGTTCTTAAATATGGAAAATCTTCAGGTGTTATTCCTAATTGTTTGGCTTGTCTTTCATCTTTTTTAACAAAAACTTCATGTAGTGCAAGTTTACGAGCAAAGAGATTTAAATCTTTAATCCAAGTAAATTGGTCAAACCTAGGACTAGGTACAAAGGATAAACCTTTACCCAAAATTTTTAAATGTTTTTCTTGTAAAGTAAATTCAGAAAGATTAATTATTTGATTTTTTCGTTATTGTTGTTTCTTGTAATGTCGTGGTTTGTAACCCCATTTCTGCCTGGGTCTTAGTCTCCCTATCTGTACTTCGTCTGTCCTGTCCGTTTCCTCTAAAAAAGAGACACCTCTCTTTTTATTAATAAGTATTCCCTTCGTTATATTAGGATTTTGACTTATTGATGTGGATTTAAAGTCATTCTCACTTTCAGATCCACTTGTCCTGTCAGATGAGAAGAATTTTTTTGATACTGTTGATTTCTCCTCCTTTTCTATCCCAAAAAATATTTTTAGTTTCAAAATCTTTAACATCTCTTTGAAATTTAAAATGCTTTTTTTCTTTAATTTGTTGTCTAAACCTATCAAGATTTTTTTGTAATTTTTCCTCAAATTGTTTATAATCCTTATTTGTTTGGTAGTTCTGTATATTATTTATTTGAATTTCAAGATCATCTTTTATTTTATTCAGATTTTCTTGTTCCAATTTTTGTGAGAAAAAACCATTAATTTATTTGAGCATTCAAGGAGAATTCCCTGCCATTCGGCTATATGTTCTTCTTTTATAATTTTATTAGGGAGTGGTACTTCTGGTCTTAGTCCTCTAGGTACCAATTTCTCTGTTATATATGTCTGCAAACTTTAATTTCCCACCAAGATTTAATCTGTTCTTGATAGATCTTTTGAATTGCAAAGAAAGCTTCAAATATATCCTTTAAATTTGAATCAGCTGGAAGAGACTCATTTGTGAACACTTTTCCTATATCTTCCGACCATGTGCTAACATCACACAATTGTTTTAATATCTCTGACATTATGTCATTAACTGTACAAAACCTTAAACTCTGAATGGGTATTGAAACCCTATAATTCGTATGGAGAGAGTAGCCCAGTGATGGACTACTAAAGAGCTTCTAAGATGTGATATCCAGAGCCACTCAGGGGGTAACCCAAATAAACAAAAAGGGACCTCTAGGCTAGAGGTGACCGGCTAGGACATAACAATGAACATTAAATGCTTTATTAAACGTTTAAACATTAACCCTTAAGAAGGTTATTAAAGGACAACACAAAAAACAATGGACATGATTTAAAATCAATATAACCACAATAATTAATAGGTAGATTACCTCAGGGGGTGGTTATAACAATTTATGATAAGTAGAACTAGTGGGAAAACCATTAGATTAGCTCCTTCTTTAATACAGCATTCATTTCTTAACCCTTTCGCTGCTGAGGCTTTTCCCGCCCCTGTGCTGAGGCATTTTTTACCTGTTTTGCGCATCATGTTTAAACGTGTTTTAAGGCTTATTTTAGTATATGACACCGACATATTATATATCGTTCTTTCCGTCAGACGGGTAGATTCATAATATGTCATTATTATATGTATACGTTATGTCATGTCTGTATTATTATAACAAAAAATGCAATAAATATATGTATTTTCAATAATTTACAATGTTAAAGTGTTTTTCCCCATTTTAACATGCGAGCAATTGCGGGTTATATGTAGGGGTGCGCTTGTTAAAAAAATTTAGAGATGGGCGTCTCGTTACATTTTTTTTTGGGGAAAATGACACTATTTTTAACAAACGCACCGCATACAAAAATCGTTAGTGCAGCATCATTGTTCACATTATAATTGGAATGGGAACAATATGCTACACTAACCAAACCAAAAAAAATAAAAAAAAAGTGTTTATTTTTTTTTTTTTAATTTTTTTTTTTTTAATTTTAATTTTTTTTATTTTTATTTTTATTTTTTTTTATTTTTTTACAAAATTTTTAACTTTCATGTTGGTATCGTTGGAACGGCCATGCTCTGGCCGATCCAACCATATCAAAATTTAACCCCTAACTGCCACGGATCGGGAGATAGGGAGTTCATTGGAACTCCCTATCTCCACACTTGGTGGCAGTTAAGGGGTTAACTGTAGGACTGGCGTCATCGTGCTACGCACGATGACGCCAGTCCTCTGGGGGAGTTCCCGGAAGCTTGGCCGACATCCAAGATGTCGGCCAGCTCCGGGAAAGGATCGCGAACCGGCGCTTTCAGCGCCGATTCGCGATCCAGCTCCCCAGGGGTTAATGCCAGGCATCATTTGGAAGGGCAGGCTGTGCCCTTCCAAATGATGCCTGGGTTAAGCCCTTGTGCGCCGCCGATCGGGAGGGAGAGAGGTCCGAAGGACCTCCCCCCCCTCCCTTTCAGGCGCCTCCTCCGCACATGCGGGGGGGGCGCCTGAATTAGGTGTCATCGCGCCCCCGCGATGACACCTAATAATGGCGGCTGCTGGTCCGGATGCGGGCTGACATCCAGGATGTCAGCCCGCACCGGAGGGGCCAGCGATCGGCCGGAAACCCGGCCGAACGCTGACCCCGATGCGAGGACGCGCTGAGCGCGTCCTCCGCATACCAGGGGAATGCTGAGGACGCGCTGAGCGCGTCCTTAGCATTCAAGTGGTTAATGGAGCATCAATGGATTCACTAAATTGTAATGGGATGACAATGATCGCTGTCTTGACCAATTTATACTGTCTTATGGGTCATATGTATATGAAATACCCCTAATGCAAGCAGAAAGCGTCACTACCAATTAGCATACTGTCTTATGGGGCATATATGTATATAAAATTACCCCTAATGCTAGCTGAAAGCGTCACTACCAATTGGCATTAGTTCTAATACAGCCAAATATATAATGCTATATTGGTTGTAAACCAGTGCTTACAGTTGCTAAATGATTATGAGTACGAAATTCGATCATATTTGGAACTGTTGCACTATTGAAAACAGATACTTTAAGGTGCTAAATTGTAAACGCACAATAATGAGGAACGAAGTAATAATACCCAGGGCAGGGTTTAGATATGAATTGAAATAGATTGCTCGTTAATTCAAGAGTAACCTCTGTAGTTAGAAATTAATTCATAGGTATGAATAAACGTTCACATCTAAAATGGGATAGAATGCTTAAGGTAACTCGGTCATTACTTCATTAGCATAAATGGTGCGAACATATGTATAGTTCTAAAGTTTTTGCATTCTTACATAAAGTGTCGCAAGATGCTATGTTTTAACCGTGCGTATAATTGTATGGAATGAAAAGGCGTCCAAAACTGCGTTTGGATCGGATTTTACCAAGTGACTATTCAATCGTTTATTCAATAAAAAGACTGCATGCATTCAACATCTCACTATATTATGATTATACAAAGTACGATCTCGTCATAATCATGCTGTTAAGATGTTGCAACTTTTAATCAGAGACCTTGAAGTGCTAAGTTGTAAGGCACTTATATACAAAAATTAAATGGTAACGCCCCAAAGTAGCGTTTTGGATTTGAATTCTTATGTATAAGAGTGATAATGCCCAAAGCTTTGTATAGATTAGAATTCTTGTATATATAAGAGATGCCAGTTGATGATAACTTTGATTAGCAAGGTTAATTAGTTGAAATAATTAACCTTTCACTTAAATAATTCTTTTGTGGTCTAATCATTGCGTAATTAGCATGCAAAATACAATCATATACACGGTTTTTAGAATTTTAAAGCTGTTGCGTTCATTTCTCAAGTATCCTAAGGTACTATATTGCGAAATTGCACATAAAGTAGTGACGCCTAAAGTAGCGTTTAATTAGACCATCTGTGCGTCGTAAGGATGCGAGGTGCAATTATTGACAGTTCTGAAGTTAAAGGCTGTTATTTTCATTTCACAAGTATCACAAGGTTCTATATTGCAGAGATGCACATATGTAGTATATAAAGTAATAATGCCTAAAGCAGCACTTAAATAGATGATCCTTGCGTCATTAGCGTGCAGAGTGCAATTATATACCCAATTCAGGGGTTTTAAGCTGTTACAAACATTTCCCAAGTATCCAAAAGGTATTATATGGCAAAAGTGCCCGTATGTTGCATATAGAGTAGTGACGCCCAGAACAGCGTTCAAATAGACATTCCCTGCGTTATTGGCGTAAGAGGTACAATTGTGCACAGCTCTAGAGTCTTAAGCTGTTACATTTACTCCTCAAGTATCCTTAGGTACTATATTGCAAGAAAAAAGTGCATATGTGTATATAGAATAATAATGCCCAAAGCAGCATTTAGATGGAAAATTATTGCGTTATTGGCACAAAAAATACAATTATATACACAGTTTGTAGATTTTAAGCTGTTGCATAGATTTAGTGAATCCATTGATGCTCCATTAAGAAATGAATGCTGTATTAAAGAAGGAGCTAATCTAATGGTTTTCCCACTAGTTCTACTTATCATAAATTGTTATAACCACCCCCTGAGGTAATCTACCTATTAATTATTGTGGTTATATTGATTTTAAATCATGTCCAATTGTTTTGTGTTGTCCTTTAATAACCTTCTTAAGGGTTAATGTTTAAACGTTTAATAAAGCATTTAATGTTCATTGTTATGTCCTAGCCGGTCACCTCTAGCCTAGAGGTCCCTTTTTGTTTATTTGGGTTACCCCCTGAGTGGCTCTGGATATCACATCTTAGAAGCTCTTTAGTAGTCCATCACTGGGCTACTCTCTCCATACGAATTATAGGGTTTCAATACCCATTCAGAGTTTAAGGTTTTGTACAGTTAATGACATAATGTCAGAGATATTAAAACAATTGTGTGATGTTAGCACATGGTCGGAAGATATAGGAAAAGTGTTCACAAATGAGTCTCTTCCAGCTGATTCAAATTTAAAGGATATATCTGAAGCTTTCTTTGCAATTCAAAAGATCTATCAAGAACAGATTAAATCTTGGTGGGAAATTAAAAGTTTGCAGACATATATAACAGAGAAATTGGTACCTAGAGGACTAAGACCAGAAGTACCACTCCCTAATAAAATTATAAAAGAAGAACATATAGCCGAATGGCAGGGAATTCTCCTTGAATGCTCAAATAAATTAATGGTTTTTCTCACAAAATTGGAACAAGAAAATCTGAATAAAATAAAAGATGATCTTGAAATTCAAATAAATAATATACAGAACTACCAAACAAATAAGGATTATAAACAATTTGAGGAAAAATTACAAAAAAATCTTGATAGGTTTAGACAACAAATTAAAGAAAAAAAGCATTTTAAATTTCAAAGAGATGTTAAAGATTTTGAAACTAAAAATATTTTTTGGGATAGAAAAAGGAGGAGAAATCAACAGTATCAAAAAAATTCTTCTCAATCTGACAGGACAAGTGGATCTGAAAGTGAGAATGACTTTAAATCCACATCAATAAGTCAAAATCCTAATATAACGAAGGGAATACTTATTAATAAAAAGAGAGGTGTCTCTTTTTTAGAGGAAACGGACAGGACAGACGAAGTACAGATAGGGAGACTAAGACCCAGGCAGAAATGGGGTTACAAACCACGACATTACAAGAAACAACAATAACGAATAAAAATCAAATAATTAATCTTTCTGAATTTACTTTACAAGAAAAACATTTAAAAATTTTGGGTAAAGGTTTATCCTTTGTACCTAGTCCTAGGTTTGACCAATTTACTTGGATTAAAGATTTAAATCTCTTTGCTCGTAAACTTGCACTACATGAAGTTTTTGTTAAAAAAGATGAAAGACAAGCCAAACAATTAGGAATAACACCTGAAGATTTTCCATATTTAAGAACGTTAATGGATCTTCTTGACGAAAATGAGGAACCCACTGTTGAAATAAGTAGGAAATTCAAAAATAAATCCAAATATACACCGTCTTTTTCAGAATTCTCCAGTATCGATCTTTTCGTAAAATTAGTGACCAACGAAATTAATAATCTGGAAATAATACCTTGGAAAAAAGAACAGAATCTATCTAGAGAGGAGCGCATAGCTTTAAGAGAATTAAAAAATGAAAAAAGCATCGAGATAAAAGCCTCAGACAAAGGGGGAAACATCGTGATAATGTCAAAGCCTGACTATAAGGAGATGTGTCTGCGAATAATTAATGATCCAGAGGGTTATACCTTGCTAACTTTTAACCCTACTGAAAAGTATTTCCTTGAATTGGATAAACTATTACAGAAAGGGGTAATGGATGGACATATTTCAGAAGAACTAAAGAAATCATTACTACCATTAAGACCTACAACACCAACACTTTATAGTTTACCCAAAATACATAAATCTTTAATTAATCCGCCAGGACGTCCAATTATTGCAGGCAACAACTCTCTAACAGAAAAATTAAGTCAATTTGTTGATCACTATTTACATCCATTTGTGGAAGAAATACCTTCTTATACAAGAGATACGCAAAATGCCCTCCAATATCTTGAGGATGTAATTGTTCCACCTGACACTACATTAGCAAGCTTCGATGTAGTATCTTTATATAATAATATCCCACATGAACAAGGGATAAAGGCATGTAGGTATTTTTTGAGCAAGAAATTTGATGAAGAAATGACAAACTTTATCATACAATTACTTACATACATCTTAACTCATAATTTCTTCCTATTTGACGGAAAATACTATCTGCAGACAAGGGGCACAGCGATGGGAACGTCCTGTGCCCCTAGCTATGCTAATTTATATCTGGCCCTCTGGGAAGAAACGGTGGTTTTTACAGAAAAAAACAAGAAATATACTGCAAATGTATCTAAGTGGTTCAGATACATAGATGATATATTCTTACTATGGCATGGCTCTGAGAATCTCCTAAATGAATGGCTTGATGAATTAAATACCAACAATATTGGATTGACATTAACTTTGGTTAACAGCAAAGAAAAGTTAAAATTTTTGGATTTAATGATAGAAATTGTAAAAAATACTCTACAAACTAAATTATATAGAAAAGAAACATCGACAAATAATCTGTTAAACTGGGAGAGTTACCATCCAGTCCCTTTAAAATTAGGAATACCAATAGGGCAATACTTAAGAGCCCGGAGAAATTGCAGTAATCTTAGAGACTTCCAAGAGGAAGCGAATCGACTTAGAGAAATGTTCCGTATTAAAGGTTACCCTAATAAATGTTTGAAAAGAGCTTACAAAAAAGCCCTGTTATCTGACCGGAAAAAATTACTTATTCCAAAGAAGAAAATATCAGGTGAAAAACAAATAAGATTTATTGCGACTTACGACAAGGGTTGGAATGAAATTAAAGAAATTTGCCATAAGTATTGGCCAATTTTACAAATGGATGAGAACATCTCCAATGTAATATCTAAATCTGCCACCTTCACAGCAAGGAGATCCATTAATTTAAAAGATATATTAGTTCATAGTCACTTTTCTACAAAAGAGCCTAAAACACACTGGCTAAAATCTAAACCTGGTATACGCAGATGTGGACATTGTAAAGCATGTCCATTTGTGGACAATTCAGAATGCTTTAATAGTACTGTCACAGGAAAAACATTTCCGATAAAAGAATCAATTACCTGTGAAACTATGAAAGTAATATACTTAATTACTTGCACCTGCAAAAAACAATATGTAGGGAAAACTTATCAGCAGTTTAAAAAGCGAGTCTTACAACACATTAATTCTGTTATCAATATAACAGAAACTCCTATATCTAGACATGTGTGGGCTAATCACAATGGGGATCCCAAATGCTTGAGTTTTCAAGCAATAGAGGCTATTACATTGGGACCAAGAAGAGGAGATTTTGATTTGACTCTTAGAAGAAAAGAATCCAGATGGATCTTTGTACTTAAAACACAATTTCCAAGTGGTCTCAATGAGGAATTCAACTATACCCCTTTTTTGTGATTTAACTCTTTACATATATATAAAAAATACTGTACAAAACTCTGAATAACTGTATTTAAATATTTTGATTTAAAGTTTAATATTCGAATTGTTAAAAAATCCATCAAGCCAATTAACCACCAATATGATCGTTTATAATACGGTTAGATCTGTAGGTTTTGTCCATTGTTCAGCAATAATTAGTTTGATTAATAAACTCTGCTGTTCAAAAATACAATATTGTTTAAAATCTATTCCTATATGATCTACAATAATGAGTGATTGGCAGCTCTCAAACACGTATTGAAATAAATAAATGATCCTCCAAGTAACTTAGTTGGTTCAGATAACCATCTGATTGGTGAATCAAATCACGTGTCCAATTGAAAGCTCAAAGGAGGTCTTTAAAAGCAACCCCGATACACTAAATTAGTTAGCATTCCTGAGGAGCACGCAAGTGAAACGCGCGTCGAATGCCTTAGATGATCTCAAATCTTAATTTAAGATATTCGGATAAGTGACATATTATCGTTCTTAAAAATTTAAAATGATAAATGAATTATTGAATTTTCAATGGGATGATGAGTGATTGTAATCACTCCTTTCTTTAAAATCTGTGAGACAATGAATGACTGAAATATCCTAGTTCAAAATTTATCTAAACGCTGCTTTGGGCGTCACTATCTCATATATAACATAAGTGCACTCTTGCCTAAATAGTACTTTAAGATACTTGAGGAATGAATGTAATGGTTTGAAAAATTGTACTTTGCATACTAATAACGCAATAATTGTCCACCAAAACGCTGCTTCAGGCGTCACTACTCTATATACAAATGTGCACCCTTGTAAATTAGTACCTTGGGATACTTGAGGAATCAACGCAACAGCTTAAAAAACTCTACAAACTGTGTATATAATTGTATTTTTTGTGCCAATAACGCAATAATTTTCCATCTAAACGCTGCTTTGGGCGTTATTATTCTATATACACATATGCACTTTTTTCTTGCAATATAGTACCTAAGGATACTTGAGGAGTAAATGTAACAGCTTAAGACTCTAGAGCTGTGCACAATTGTACCTCTTACGCCAATAACGCAGGGAATGTCTATTTGAACGCTGTTCTGGGCGTCACTACTCTATATGCAACATACGGGCACTTTTGCCATATAATACCTTTTGGATACTTGGGAAATGTTTGTAACAGCTTAAAACCCCTGAATTGGGTATATAATTGCACTCTGCACGCTAATGACGCAAGGATCATCTATTTAAGTGCTGCTTTAGGCATTATTACTTTATATACTACATATGTGCATCTCTGCAATATAGAACCTTGTGATACTTGTGAAATGAAAATAACAGCCTTTAACTTCAGAACTGTCAATAATTGCACCTCGCATCCTTACGACGCACAGATGGTCTAATTAAACGCTACTTTAGGCGTCACTACTTTATGTGCAATTTCGCAATATAGTACCTTAGGATACTTGAGAAATGAACGCAACAGCTTTAAAATTCTAAAAACCGTGTATATGATTGTATTTTGCATGCTAATTACGCAATGATTGAGACCACAAAAGAATTATTTAAGTGAAAGGTTAATTATTTCAACTAATTAACCTTGCTAATCAAAGTTATCATCAACTGGCATCTCTTATATATACAAGAATTCTAATCTATACAAAGCTTTGGGCATTATCACTCTTATACATAAGAATTCAAATCCAAAACGCTACTTTGGGCGTTACCATTTCATTTTGTATATAAGTGCCTTACAACTTAGCACTTCAAGGTCTCTGAATTAAAAGTTGCAACATCTTAACAGCATGATTATGACGTGATCGTACTTTGTATAATCATAATATAGTGAGATGTTGAATGCATGCAGTCTTTTTATTGAATAAACGATTGAATAGTCACTTGGTAAAATCCGATCCAAACGCAGTTTTGGACGCCTTTTCATTCCATACAATTATACGCACGGTTAAAACATAGCATCTTGCGACACTTTATGTAAGAATGCAAAAACTTTAGAACTATACATATGTTCGCACCATTTATGCTAATGAAGTAATGACCGAGTTACCTTAAGCATTCTATCCCATTTTAGATGTGAACGTTTATTCATACTGTCACGGCTCACTGCAGGGGTTAAGGATTCGAGCCCAATATGCGATTACTCAGATGAAGAGGCAGAAAGGGAAGGTTGTAATCCAAAACATAGGTTTATTAAATAAACAAAAGTAAATCAGAAGGGGAATCTGAATAACTAATAACTATAGATAGGAGCTGGATGGGCAGGATAATATATACAGAGGACAGGGTACACTTAGCAGAAGGGGTAGACAGGACAGGACACTGAATAGCACAATAGGGCCAACAGAACAGGTACTGGACGCTGAATAAAGAATAGAACACAAATCAGAGCTGACTGAACATAAAATGGAAAACAGATACAAAAGAACACACTTACTGGTACAGAGGGTAGAGGATCAAAAGATACAGAAGGCAAAAAGACAACAGAAGATCAGACGCGGTATCAGAAGGATTATGACTTGAGAGTGGTTAAATCAGGCTTAGGTCGGTGGCAGGCGGCTGGCATAGAAATAGTCAGAGTCCAGAATCCAATGTCATACACGGATTGATCAATAAGGAGTAGAATAATAGAGTCCTAAGGAATGTAGTAATGGTGAGGGGTTCTCAGGATACCAGATGGAAGGGTTCTCAGGATACCAGATGGAGGGGTTCTCAGGATACCAGATGGAGGGTTCTCAGGATACCAGGCGAAGGGGTTCTCAGAAAGCCAGCGAAGGGGTTCTCAGAAAGCCAGGCGAAGGGGTTCTCAGAAAGCCAGGCGAAGGGGTTCTCAGAAGAAAGCCAGGCGAGGGGTTCTCAGAAAGCCAGGCGAAGGGGTTCTCAGAAAGCCAGGCGAAGGGGTTCTCAGAAAGCCAGGAGAAGGGGTTCTCAGAAAGCCAAACAAAAGGGGTTCTCAGGGTGCCAGCTGAGCATCAGGCAGGGCAGTGTATAGCACACAGGTCAGGCTTGCAATGAGTCGTTCTATGGTAGAATAAACGATGCAGAAGCCCTGATACAGAGGTGAGGCTGGTCTTTATGGGATTTGCAGGCCCAGCCTACACCTGAGGCTGGGATAGGTGATAGGAAAGTCAGGGATGGAGTCTTGAGTGCCTGGACCTCAGTCCAGTTAGTTGGAAAAGCCGGACCGGATCCAGGTTCTTAAAGGAGACAGCTCCTACTTCCCTTTCTTCCGGCGTCTGCGGCGCGAACCGTGACAGAACCCCTGTCTCAAAGACGCACTCCGGGCGTCTAAAGTAGTCTCGAAGGCCTCCAGATCCTCGGGTCGTACATAAGTCCATTAGAGGCACAGACTACCTTCGGTGACACGTAGTCAGCGGCCACTGTATATATAGTGCTGCTGAACATGGGTTCCTGTGCAGGTGCACTCGGATTGGCACGCTCTCACTGTCAGACGATGGAAAAGTCGAGAAGCTCCGATACAGGAGTCACAACACTGGACTTAGACGGTGGCCTTTTAACGTTGGGTATAGGAGAGTCCCCTTTGGATATGAAAGGGACCCTCTGAGGGGTGATGGAGTCACACAGATAGGCGGCCGGATTCATAGATGGCTCAGGCAGTAAGGCGCCCAGGTAAGGTATGACGTTGACCCGGTGGCCCTTGGCTACGCCGTGCAGTCTGTGGTTGTGTTGGTCAGTCTCAGAGTCAGTGGTTTCCCAATCATCGTCGGAGTCCCTGTGAGTGGTTGTGCGTGTCCCACGAGTGGCAACAGTGGACAAGGGACCTTCCACGGAGCCGGTAAGAAGGGGCACCTCCTTGAGGACAGTGGGGTAGGTACACCAGAGTCCATCATGGTTGCAACAGGCGTAGATGGGAACTTTGCGTTTCTTGCTGCAGAGACATTTGGTTGCGCCGGAGTCCCACTCACGGCTTGGGCAAGGGTAGTCACTTGCTGTTGTAGCGTGGCAATGGTCTTGGCAGCTGATGACAATTCTGTTGACTGATACACAATGTCGGTTTGCACCGCTGGCTCCATGGTGAGTGGCACTTCTGCTTTGGCAGTGGCACCTCAAGGTCTCCTCGCTCGACCCCGGGGTTTTCTGTGGGGGAGCTGGGTCACAAGTGTCCTGATCAGCAGTGACAACGTGACCCAGAGAACCCTGAGGGCCTTGGGTTACACTACCAGCAGTGTAGTTAGGCACCAGGTCCACGGTGGTACGAATTGACATGATTTCCATGGGTTCTGTAGAACTGTTTTCCACAACTTTGGAGGACTCAGGCTCTGTGATGAAGGCGGTACGGTCTCTCCAGAAAGGATGGGTTCCACATCCATGGGTTCAGTACTGTTAGAAAGTTCATCTCAGAGCCAGACATTTGGGGTACATCATAGGGGGGTGCTGCTACCGGTATTGGTGGAGTACCGGTGCAGGTTGCAACATATCGGAAGGGGTTAAGGCTTGGGGTTCAGGGATAGGTTTGAGAAGGGGAGCAGACCTTGTTTTGGAGCAGTCTTTGCAGCGGTTATTTTTTGGGGTGCTGGCTTTTTTGGGGGTCTCACTGGGCAAACTGGTAAGAAATGCCCACCTTGTCCACAGTAGATGCAGAGATTATCGGCGAATCGTCGGTTGCGCTCCTCTGTGGATAATGGACCAGGTATTCTTCGTCTTGCAGGGAAGCACTTTTTTGGAGTGGGATTCCCTATGCTCAGTAGCATGCTGCTCAGAAAGTCTGCCAGGTGCATGATGATTTCTTGGATGGCTGTTTGGAGCAGCTCCTTAATGGCCTGAGTAACCACGGGCTCGAGGGTTAATGGCTTCTGCATACTGTCACGGCTCACTGCAGGGTTAAGGATTCGAGCCCAATATGCGATTACTCAGATGAAGAGGCAGAAAGGGAAGGTTGTAATCCAAAACATAGGTTTATTAAATAAACAAAAGTAAATCAAGAAGGGAATCTGAATAACTAATAACTATAGATAGGAGCTGGATGGGCAGGATAATATATACAGAGGACAGGGTACACTTAGCAGAAGGGGTAGACAGGACAGGACACTGAATAGCACAATAGGGCCAACAGAACAGGTACTGGACGCTGAATAAAGAATAGAACACAAATCAGAGCTGACTGAACATAAAATGGAAAACAGATACAAAAGAACACACTTACTGGTACAGAGGGTAGAGGATCAAAAGATACAGAAGGCAAAAAGACAACAGAAGATCAGACGCGGTATCAGAAGGGTTATGACTTGAGAGTGGTTAAATCAGGCTTAGGTCGGTGGCAGGCGGCTGGCATAGAAATAGTCAGAGTCCAGAATCAATGTCATACACGGATTGATCAATAAGGAGTAGAATAATAAGAGTCCTAAGGAATGTAGTAATGGTGAGGGGTTCTCAGGATACCAGATGGAAGGGTTCTCAGGATACCAGATGGAGGGGTTCTCAGGATACCAGGCGAAGGGGTTCTCAGAAAGCCAGGCGAAGGGGTTCTCAGAAAGCCAGGCGAAGGGGTTCTCAGAAAGCCAGGCGAAGGGGTTCTCAGAAAGCCAGGCGAAGGGGTTCTCAGAAAGCCAGGAGAAGGGTTTCTCAGAAAGCCAAACAAAAGGGGTTCTCAGGGTGCCAGCTGAGCATCAGGCAGGGCAGTGTATAGCACACAGGTCAGGCTTGCAATGAGTCGTCTATGGTAGAATAAACGATGCAGAAGCCCTGATACAGAGGTGAGGCTGGTCTTTATGGGATTTGCAGGCCAGCCTACATGAGGCTGGGATAGGTGATAGGAAAGTCAGGATGGAGTCTTGAGTGCCTGGACCTCAGTCCAGGTTAGTTGGAAAAAAGCCGGACCGGATCCAGGTTCTTAAAGGAGACAGCTCCTACTTCCCTTTCTTCCGGCGTCTGCGGCCGCGAACCGGGACACATACCTATGAATTAATTTCTAACTACAGAGGTTACTCTTGAATTAACGAGCAATCTATTTCAATTCATATCTAAACCCTGCCCTGGGTATTATTACTTCGTTCCTCATTATTGTGCCTTTACAATTTAGCACCTTAAAGTATCTGTTTTCAATAGTGCAACAGTTCCAAATATGATCGAATTTCGTACTCAATAATCATTTAGCAACTGTAGCACTGGTTTACAACCATATTAGCATATATATTTGGCTGTATTAGAACTAATGCCAATTGGTAGTGACGCTTTCAGCTAGCATTAGGGGTAATTTTATATACATATGCCCCATAAGACAGTATGCTAATTGGTAGTGACGCTTTCTGCTTGCATTAGGGGTAATTTCATATACATATGCCCCATAAGACAGTATAAATTGGTCAAGACAGCGATCATTGTCATCCCATACAATTTAGTGAATCCATTGATGCTCCATTAAGAAATGAATGCTGTATTAAAGAAGGAGCTAATCTAATGGTTTTCCCACTAGTTCTACTTATCATAAATTGTTATAACCACCCCCTGAGGTAATCTACCTATTAATTATTGTGGTTATATTGATTTTAAATCATGTCCAATTGTTTTGTGTTGTCCTTTAATAACCTTCTTAAGGGTTAATGTTTAAACGTTTAATAAAGCATTTAATGTTCATTGTTATGTCCTAGCCGGTCACCTCTAGCCTAGAGGTCCCTTTTAGTTTCAATCTTGTTTTCCTTGATATATACAGTTAAGTCAAGGAAATCTATAGCACTGTCACTTATATTAGATGTAAATTTCAAATTGTACGGGTTATTATCTAGAGAGGATATAAAATCGATCAGGGATTGTTGCCCTCCCTTCCAGATTATGATTATATCATCTATGAACCGTCTCCATAGGACGAGGCTCGCCCCCATTCCAGCCTTAGGCCAAATCTCGTCGCATTCCCAACAATGCATATAAAGATTAGCATAGCTGGGGGCGAACCTCATTCCCATGGTAGTCCCACAAACTTGGAGGTAAAATTTGTTTTCAAACCAAAAGAAATTGTGTTCTAAAATGAACAAAATCAATTTTACCAAAAACTCTATTTGGTCTATAGATAACGAACCATCCTCATCTAGGGCTCTCTTAATAGCCTCTACCCCCTTCTGGTGTGGTATAGATGTATATAAAGATGTAACATCAATGGTTGCAAACATCATGCCTGCCTCCCAATTGATCTTCTCTAGATCTCTCAAAATATGGCTAGTGTCTTTTAAGTAAGACCTCGTTTTTTTGACTACTGGTTGTAAAAAATAATCTATGTACTTGGATAAATTGCTGGTTTGTGAATCAGTTCCGCTTATAATGGGTCTGCCCGGTGGGGCATCCAATCTTTTGTGGATCTTCGGCAGAATGTAAAATAATGCAATAACACTGAATTCACTAAACAGAAAGTCAAATTCTTTGACGGTTAGAATACCTAATTCTTTACCCTCAGTTATCAGAACCCTTAGTTCCTCTTTAAATATCGCAGTTGGGTCATTGACAAGAACTTTATAAGTGGTTTTATCATCTAATAATCTATGGGCTTCTTTTAAGTAATAATCTCTGGACATTACTACTACGCCCCCACCTTTATCCGCCTGCTTCACAACTAGATCGAAATTATTTTTTAAAAACTCGCATCTTTTTTTCTCCTTTAATGTTAAATTATGCTTAAATGGACAAGCTGTAAGTTCTTTAAAATCCTTTAATACCAATTGAATAAAAACATCAACATTATTCCCCTTATCCCAAACTGGGAAAAATTTGGATTTAAGCCTCAAATCAGTATGCTGAAAGGTATTGTCTGTTTCTGGTTCCCGGTCTTGACCAAGAGCCAGACCAGCAATCTCCTTTTTCTTAAAAAAACGTTTCAATGTTAGTTTTTGCAAAAAACGTTGTGTATCTAAAAATAATTCAAAATCATCTGTTTTTTTGTAGGAGCAAATTTTAACCCTTTTCCAAGGACACGCAAATCTTCATGACTTAGATCAATACCAGATATATTGAAGACCCCTTCTATTTTTTCATCCTTTTCTAATAATCCTCCTCTGTGTCCGTGTATTCTGATAGGAATCGTTTTTTTGAGGGTTGTAGGGAAGAGTAGGGATTGGTGGTCTCACAGTTTTTTGAACCGGGGGAGGCATCTTTCCCATATCCAGAAAGGTTTTATTAGGGACCCTTGTTCCCACCTGGGTCCAACTTCCCACATCCTCTCTACTTTTAGGGGCCTCACTTCGACCTTTATCTAAGGGGTCTCTAAGATAATTCCCTTGTCCTCTACTCCATTCTTTTTTATTCCTATTTGGATATTTAGGTTTAGCTCCTTCATTTTCAAAAGTCCTTTTATCATTTCTATAATATTGGTTGGGAATGTCCCTCCTGGGTTTTCTTAATGATTCCTTTCTATTTCTAAATTTATTCCTGAAATTATTGGAAACATTCCCTATTCTATTAATTATTTTATTTTTACCTTCCCTGTAGTCTTGGCAATCTCTTCTATATTTCTCTGCTTTCCTACTGGAAACTTCATCTATTTTCCTAATATTACTTTTTACTTTCTCGAATTTATCTTTCGAAAGTGCTGGTTCATTCCGTTCCTGAATACTTTTTTCTATATCACATAAATCAGTCTCAACAGTAGTAAGGGTTCTTCTCTGATATTCTATGAGGGATCTTGGTATCCCCCTTGTACCATGCAATCACACTATAACCGCTATACAAGCGGAATTTAAAAGTGTGAAGTATAAGAAAATCGGAAGAGGTGGCCACAGGAAGTGCAATAGGACTAAGCCTGTACCAAGATGGCGGTTACCAGGAAGAAGGTCATTGGAAACTGAATAGAAATGTGCCTGCACCATAATGGCGGACATCAGGAAGAAGGTCACCGGAAGTCGCCGCAAGACCCCAAACCGGAACCGGAAGTGGCGATATCGGCGGAACAGAATGACAACTGAAGGGAGAAGATATGTCTGGGATACAGGGGGACTGTAAAAGAAGGGGGGGAGTATTGTGTATTTTATCCCTGATGAAGTTAGCCTTTAGGGCTGACGAAACGCGTCGGATGTACTATCTGGTCCAATAAATCCTTTTTTGCACTTTATCCCTGTTGTCTGGCTGAATCTTCCCTGTGAATGTCTTCCAAAGTGGAACCTTCTCGCTGAGTGCAGCCCTGGTATCTATCTAAGGAGCAGTGGAGCTATACGGAACCTGGTGAGATCGCCTGTTCGCAGGATAGCATTCCGGGCTCTCTGCTAATAACACATTTAAAAGAAAAGATAACGCTATGTGCATTGATACCTCCTGAATCTTGTGAGTGAGATTTAACAGAGGCTTCGTGTTACTACAACTGTTTTTACAGTATTACACTATGTTCTTTTACCATTCCTGTTCCTTCTAGATCTCTACCCCTTTTTTCTGTTTTGTTTACTGCACGTCGCTTGGAGGAGATGTTTTACAGATCTATAAGGTTGTACACTAACATTTGCCTATTTGCTTATAGCCTTGGGAAAGAGCACACTTCTGTTTTTTTGTGACTTTTATACCCAGGTCCATGGGAGGCATGGGCTCCCCCCACCTACTTATCTTCTATAAGCTTTACAGCTTGCGATGCTCATATCTATCTGCCTGAAGCCGACACCCTTTGGGTTCATTTTGGAGAGGGCTATGGCAGCCCTCCAAAAGGCAGCAATCAATCAGATCTGCGTGCAGTTCTGATCCATCGCTCTGTGTAGGCGCTACTGAACTTATGTAAAGTGTACAAGTCCCTTAGCAGTGAACAACATTTATAAGTTAGGAGCGCAAATTGCATAAAAAAGTTGCAGCGA
Organism: Leptobrachium leishanense; assembly: GCA_009667805.1. Classification (NCBI taxonomy): domain Eukaryota; kingdom Metazoa; phylum Chordata; class Amphibia; order Anura; family Megophryidae; genus Leptobrachium; species Leptobrachium leishanense. The sequence continues at coordinate 39,689 of RXON01001982.1, read as the reverse complement.
CTTGGTTTGGGAGTCCCTGAGCCGAAGAAAAGGTGAGCAAAATCACCAAAAAGAGTGTAAGAAAAAAATTAATTGGGTAGAAGCCGTCAGCAGCATCTTCCCAATTATTTACGGGCAAAAAAAGGAACTCTATTTTTAACAGTTTATCCCTTTAAGTTTCCCCAGGGTTAGAATAGAGCCCAGCCCGTGTGTATTGTCAGACCTTTTCAGATATTAAATTTTAAATTAAATCTCCAATTTTTTGGACAATAGTGCACCTAAATATACCAACTGAGGAAGGCTGTTAATGCCGAAACGCGTCTCGGTAACGCATCTGTCCATTTTTTAATATGCAATTCATTTTTTAATAAATTTTATATGGTTTATATTCTATTGACTACTCTCCTTGGATATATACTTGCCACCGCTTGGAAGCTCCTGATATCTGGCCCTCAGACAGTTGAGAAGAGGTTCTGGGTATCCACCATAGTGTACCTGACGCTGTATTGAGTGAGCCTGTGTGGAAGAGGCTCCATATCTGGTGAGTTCAATACATTATCACCTCTTTTTTATCATAATACGGTAATATACTATGGGAGCGCTGTCTATTATCTTATTGTAGCCATCGCAACCAGAGTTGAAGATTTAAGAAGGGATATGCCACCCTCTATATGGCTGGAAGCTCCTAAACCTAGAACCAGGGATTTTTTGGGCTCTTATAAATGTGAGTTTCCATATTCCTACGAGTGATTTATTTGCCATATTTAATTGGGATTTTCTGCACGATTATTTCTTCATTTTTTCTCTCCCCTCCAATTATTATTTTTTTTCCTTTTTCTCACTTTTTTCTTGTTTCTGGCTATCCTCTCCACTATTGAGAGACGGTAAGAGATACACAGACCAAGAAAGGAGGACTATATTTGTGCATCGCTTGAACATAAAGAGAAGTAAATTTTAAGGAATTTTTCCCACTGGTATTCATACTGTTGTATTGGATATCATTGGATGGTAAAGTATACCTGAATAACTTGATATCTATTTTATAATTGCATAGTCCTTACTTTAGATGTCCATCACAAATTAAAGGAATATAAATAAATTATTTTGCTGTTGAAGCCTAAACAGTAGAATAGTAATCAGCCTTTCCTCTCCACTGCAGAGGAGCGCTAAGGGAGAGACTATTACGGCTGCCTACTTGAGCCATAATTTAGTGAAATTATTTATATTCCAAGAATACTGGATGTGGACATCTAAAGATCAATTGGATACCCATAAGGAGATATGCTGGAACCGTGAAATAGTTTTTCTATGTCAAGTGCCGTCAGCCCCATTAGTAAAACTAGCATAACTCCTTCCATATCCATCTTGCAGCTCTTTCGATTGAATGCATGTAAGTCATTAAGAAGCTTTGGGTTAACGTGTATTGAATGAAGTGCTGGGATTGATTTGTGGAAGAGATAGTCTACCTATCGCGTGTGTTGTGTATCTCCCTGAAGGAAGTTGCATTTAGTGAATAGGCCCCCACAATAATAAATTGTGCTGCAGGTGATGCCCAGTAACTGAGTTTTTATTTTAGCCAGGTGAAGGATTGGTTTATAATGGGAAAGGTTTAAGTGAATAGAATAGAGCCTGGTGTTTAAGAACTGAGGCGTGTATATCTGTGGTGCGGTCTTTAAACCTAAAATATTTGTCCATTAGATTATTGCGTGTCGCAGTATCGCTACTAATCACGATCTATAATCACTTGTGAAATTGTATCTTGCTAATCCGTTGACAACATATGATTGTATGAAACTTGACGTGTGAATAAATTTTGGTTTGAATTGTTTTACCGTTACGCAGTCTCATATCATCTTCATTGATTTTATTGTGTCTAAAAATATCTAGATAGCATCAAAAGAACTCGGGATAACGCGCCATATATTTGTTAAGACGTATATTCATTGATTGGTTATTAATCCCTATCTTAAGGGTAAAATACCAACTTATACCACTGGTATTGCAGGCACTGTCAATAATATATATATATATCTATATATCTACAATAAGAAAAATACACATCATAATTAATATATCCCTGACCGTATATACAGTAATGAGCTTTCCATACAAGCTAATAATAGAATTACAGTTGTGCGGCTGTCATTGGGGACTATTTTATATAATTTTGGGATTTCTGAAATTGTTATGGATGAGAATTGAGTGATATGTAACAGATGGTGTGGAATCACCATCACTTTGCCTTTATATTCAATGAGCAGGCGATCTAGAAAATGGAATCAAAATGCTGTGTATAGATGAAGTAGTGAGATTTGTATCCAGAGATACAGACGGAAAGATAATCCTTTGATTGTACGGGGGTAACCCAGATATGTCAGTTGAGGATTAGAGAAATAAATGTTAGAGGGTTGAAAGTAAACGGTACTAAATGTTGCTTGTTAGTACCATATCTTGGACAGTATATCGATTGTAAACAAGAGAGATCCTTTATTACGTCCTTATAAGGGCGGTTGCGCACAACATAGTGCTAGTATCACAGCAAAATTTGTATCATGGATAACCCATAGCGCAAAAAATAAAAAATAAAATTAGAAAAATAGTAACACAATACAGTTAAAAGACCATATCAAAATTGGATATTGGAAAGAACAAACACTGTCCTGCCAGGTAAGACTCTTGTTGGAAAGATCAATTGGTCCTAGACCAGTATAAATTGACACAATGTCTTGAACATAGCCTCATGTTGTCATTACAGACGTCATAGTCCAGCAGAATATAGGGCGCTGCTAGAATATGTCTGAGAAAAAAACCCCTTACTCTGTAAGAAAGTCTCAAGTGCATAAGGCAATTGTTGTAACCAGATATATAGGTCTGTGTATAGGCACGAAAGGTAGAAAAATAGAACTGGTCAATCCCAGATAGAATGTAGCAAACGGTTAACAGGAAAATACTCCAAAGCTAGCTGAGAGGGCTTAACTACATTAGTAATTCAGATTGCCTATAGCTGAAACATGCAGAAAGAAGGGAGGATAAATTCAAGCATTGTAGGCTTCAAAGCCCCACAGCATACAGCTGCAGATTCAAGCATTACAGGCTTTGATGCCCCACAACATATAGATATCTATAGGAGCAATTGGACTAGCAGAACACACACAGATAATATTAAAAACAAAATCAGTTTATTAGCTCATCAACTCGGCTCAACACGTTTCGCTGCACATCAGGAGCGAGAGAGTAACAGTATTGCAGAGTAAACTGCTAAGAAAAAACCCTTACCAGCCATAAGATATCGCTCGGTATTTATAGTATGCTGCTTCATTAATTAATGATTAGGGTGAGGGTTGAGTCCCCTGCAGACTCGCCAAATAGGGGAGGGGTGTGTGAATTGACATCTGACTACTCAATAGGAAAGGTATTTGAATCGTAGGGAGGAAAAAAGGAGAAGAAGAAAGAAGTGAATTATCCTCCATAACATCATTTATTGCCAAGCTGGTTGAAAGAAATAGGGCATCACTAATGCACCCTGTTTGGACCACTCAAACCAACATTACTCTGGTTTCATTTCCAGGCTTGAGTGCCGTCCCTGAGCTATGCTATTGGCTGCAATGTAACCACATGGGTCCCAGTTCCACACAGTGCCTGGCGCATGCGCACATCTGCTACATATTCTAGGTCAGAAACTGAGAGTTAAGCCCCTTAAGGACCAATGATGGATCTGTTCCGTCATAAATGCATTGACTATAAAGACCCTTGGTCCTTAATGGGTTAAAGTAACGCTTACGGCTAAGACTCATTCCTATTGTGAACCCACCTCCATTCAGATAATGTAAAACCTCCACGAAGGAATAGATTGCTTTAACCTGTATACTCAATATCTTCTATTCCAATATTGCTACATTTGAAAAAAGTGAATAGATCACATAATTGAGAAGAAGTCCAGAGAGTCATGCTCATCCCCCATCCTACATACTTAACAGAATAAAAACTAAAGAAAAAGATGACTTCATAAACCCACCACAAACAGCATAGACCGAACAAAACACAAGAGGGGAGGGGGGCAATTATGCCCACCTAGATGGATTTAACATTGTGCTATATTATGAACGTTATAAAAAGGAAATTAATGTAAATCCTTCATTAAGGCCATCAGGGCTGAGGGCCTTTAATCTGTGGATCCAAAAAGACTCACACTGTTGTAAACGTCGATCCAGATCTCCTCTGTCCCCTACCGTAACTTATTCGATGACCATGAACTTAAGTTGATCAGATCGACTCAGATGTACGTTTTTGAGATGACGGGAGATCGGAGTCTCCCTTGCATATTTTTTTTGAAATTCAAAGTTTTTATTATTACAAAAAAACAGATATAAATAAATACAACCCGCGAGGGTGAAATAAAAATACAATAAATAAAAGACAAAGGCCAACAACAGAATAGTTAGGATATACTGTAAATAAACATACTCCCGACCATACAGAAAAACTCGATAATTTAGTCACGAATCCCAAGCCCACCTCCACCAACACGAGGATCGGATCGTCAGTAATCAGCTGTCATGCGTGTATTTAACTGAACCCAAAGTCAGGGGTTAAAGAAAACAGGTCATGGGGAATGAAGGAGAGACCATGGGGCTAAAACCAGAAAACAGATGCATTAGGTAGGCCTTAAAAAGAGAGAAAGAGAGAGGGAGAGAGAGATATAAAGAGAGAAAAAGATAAAAACTAAAATAAAAAAAAAAAGGGGATTATAAAAGGGGGGTGGAGGGGAGACACAGGGAGAAGGACCTAACAGAAATACAGATATCCAACAGCGGAAATACACAAGGCCACAGTGTCAAAACAGGGTGTACTAGGCCATTTTGCCAGGGTACGGTCAACTACCAAGTCAACTGGTCTCTCTCAACTGGTCTCTCTCAGGCTCCGGGCGAGCGATGCAGCGTATTCCTCCCAGTAATACCACTTTGTCGGAAAGTCCGCCGACAGTCCCCTTTCCGCCGCCTCTCGATGGTCTATAGATCTAAGCTCCTCAACTCTACTGATCCACTCTCTAGTGCAGGGGTGGGCAATTACGGCCCTCCAGATGTTTTGAAACTACATTTTCCATGATGCTCGGCTGCTCATTAGGTTTGTAAAGCCTCAAGGGAAATGTAGTTTCAAAACATCTGGAGGGCCGTAATTGCCCACCCCTGCTCTAGTGGAAGGGATCCTGTCAGTACGCCACAAGACTGATACCAGAAAACGAGCTGCGAGCAGCATGAACATTAACACTGAGCGCTTTAGACTGTTGAGGGGGAGTGCCATATAAAACAAAAAAAAGCAGGCTGGAGAGAGTGACAAGTCCACATCTGTAACCTGAAGAATTGCGTCATGAATCATACGCCAGAATTCCAAGAGAGGGGGCATGACCACCAGATATATAAAAACGTTCCCTCAGCATCATTGCACCTCCAGCAAACCGATAAGGTCTGTGGAAATAGCCGATGGAGGAAGCTGGGCGTTCTATACCAAAAAGAGAGAACCTTATAAGATGTTTCTTGTATGCAATTAGCTCCACAGCCCTTATAAACCAACGTAAACACGCTGGACCATTGGGCCGCAGTAAAAGTAGTTCCAAGCTCCAGTTCCCATCGGACATGAACGGTGGGTCTTCCGAGTCGGATGACATGATCAGGCCGTAGATAGTGAATACCCCTCGTGCCAAGGGAAGACCCAAGTGGCAGAATTTTTCAAATGGCAGTAGTGGGCGACTTAAACTGTATCCACAGTTAAGACTCACCAGGTATGACTTAATTTGGGCGAAATTAAATCATTCCAGCAGAGAGAGGGGGCCTACAGCAGCCGATCATGAGAAGAGGTCTAAGCGACCATCCGGGGGGAGATCTAAAGCCCGAAGTCTACCAGAATCAGACAATCGGTCCCGCAAAGATGGTAACACGCCGACTGGCAGGCCCGGGTTATGCATCAGAGGTAAAAGCGGAGAGAGGGCTGAGGAGAAACCAAACATTAGTTTACGCGAGTGCCAGAGTCGCAGTGTACTCGAAACCGGGTCAGGATCAGGACGTATGCCAGTGAGACGGCTCGGGGGCAACCATGATAACGTCCATAAAGGACGGGGGAAAAGGCACGTTCTACATCAAGCCAGCGTTTATCTAGCTTTTGCGCTGACCATTCAACTACCCTCGCCATGTGACTAGCAAGATAGTATTTCCTCGGGTCCGGGAGTGCTAAACCACCTCGGGATTTAGGGAGACACAGCACCTTAAAACTCACTCTCGGGCGGCCGTGGGCCCAGACAAAGCGCAGTAACTCCTTTCGGAGAGCGGTAAAAAATAAGACCGGGATCGATATGGGCAAGGTGTTGAATAGGTACAGCAGACGTGGTAGCATATTCATCTTGAGAACAGCAATCCTGCCGAACCAGGAGAGCATTTTACTATTCCAGTCCGCTAAGTCTGTCACAAAAGTGCCGAGGATTGCCAAAAAATTCAGGTCAAAAATTTGTCTGGAGGAGGCTGCTAACCAAACCCCAAGATATCTCAATCGAACTGGACAGTATCAGAATGGGTACTCCCCCCGTATCGAGGAAACAGAAGATTGTCATAGGGAAATATTAAAAAATTCAGATTTGTCTCGATTTATTCAATATCCCGCGACCGCCCTGTATTCATCAAGCGTCCGTACAACCGCCGGCAGAGAAAAGACGGGGTTCGTGACAAAGAGCAATAAATCATCCGCGTATTCCGAGACCTTATGCTCGGAGGAGTGACCGCGAATACCGGTAATATCGGCATTAAGACGGATTGATTCCAGTAAGGGCTCAACAGAGATGGCGAACAAGAGAGGGGATAAGGGGCAGCTTTGCCGCGTCCCATTTCTTATAATCAAAGCTATGTGACAAAACACCATTGGCGCGTACCCTGGCTGTGGGGTTACAGTAAAGCGCTGCCATCCAGCACAGGAAAAAGTCACCCACCCCGACACGCCGCAGGACAGAAAACAGAAAGCTCCAGCGAACTCTGTCAAAGGCCTTGTCACGAGCCTGGCCTAGCAGATGTGCAGATATGTGGGTGTGAGCCCAAGGTGCAGTAATCGTATCAGAAGGCAGGATACAGGGTAACAGGGTTTATTTGTGAATACAAATAAACTGACAACAGACCAGGAAAATAAACAATGGATAAAGAACATATAAATCAGGCGCAGGTACAAAATAGGAATAGGCAATAGAGTGGTCAAGAATTAGCAGAGATCTGGTACACGGGTATATCAATAATGGAAAGCAAAGGGTACAGGGGGCAATGGAGGATACCGGTAGAGAATGTCCAGAAATAGCAGAGGGTGTACAGGAAGGTCTATGGATCAAGAGCAGGAGGGGTTCCAGGCAAGGATCTGTGGAAGGCAGGTCTACACTAGCTAAGCTAGGAACTTCAATGAGGAAGCGTGGGATCAGGGGTGTAGCTTCCTCATATGCAGGATCAATTAGGGAGATGAACGGCAGGTGTGGTTCCATGTCCATTATGCAAATTATAGTTCAAGAAGCGTATGGAGGAAAAAGTCCTAGAACCTGCATATCAATAAAAAAACAGGGCAAAAGGAGAACAAAAGAGGGCGCCAGAGGGTCTGGTGGTTCAGACCATGACAGTACCCCCCGACAAGGGGCAACCTCCGGGTGCCCCAGAAGTGGCCGAAGACTGGCAGGTGGGTCATTCATAACCACAAGACAAACCCCAGAAAGTCTGAAGAATCAGGAATCTGTGGAATCAGTCTAACTAGAGTCATCAGAATAGATGTCGAGTGTTCTCCAGAGCTCGGGGTAGCGCCTGAGCACTGCCAAGTACTCCTCCCGGACCAACACACCAGAGGGCGTCCTGGTGTAGCCCGTAGGGGCAGGTCCTGTAGAAGGGTACATTTTGCCAGTCCAACTACCCGGATCCTGGAAGTCCTCATTGAGAGCAAGAAGAATAGCCCTTTCAGACTCGGCATCAGGAATCGTGTCACGGGTACAGCTCGGCAGTGACACATTGGTTGCAGGGTTTGGTGGGGCAGCGCCCTTGGCGTGGACTGGTGGGGCAGCGCCCTTGGCACAGCTCGGTGGGGCAGCACCCTTGGTGATGGCCGGTAGGGCAGCGCCCTTGGCACGACACGATGAGGCAGCGCCCTTGGCGATGACCGGTGGGGAAGTGCCCTTGGCACAGCTCGGTGGGGCAGCGCCCTTGGCGTGGACCGGTGGGGCAGCGCCCTTGGCATGGCTCGGTGGGGCAGCACCCTTGGCATGGCACGATGAGGCAGCGCCCTCGGCGATGACCAGTGGGGCAGCGCCCTTTGCACAGCTCGATGGGGCAGCGCCCTCGGTGATGACCGGTGGGGCAGCGCCCCTGGCAAGGCTCGGTTCAGCGGCGACCTCGGCGCAGCATGGCTCTTGGGCGACCTCGGCGCAGCACGGCTCTTGGGTGACCTCGGCGCAGCACGGCTCTTGGGCGACCTCGGCGCAGCATGGTACTTGCTGGGCAGTGAGCGGCTTGGCCTTACGGCGACGTCGACGGCCCCGTGGCGGTGACAGTTCTGGAGAACCCGCGGGATGAAGGGCAGCGACAGCTGGAGAACCTGCGGGATGCAGGGCAGCGACAGCTGGAGATCCTGCGGGATGCAGGGCAGCGACAACTGGAGATCCTGCGGGATGCAGGGCAGCGACAACTGGAGATCCTGCGGGATGCAGGACAGCGACAACTGGAGATCCTGCGGGATGCAGGGCAGCGACAACTGGAGATCCTGCGGGATGCAGGGCAGCGACAACTGGAGATCCTGCGGGATGCAGGGCAGCGACAACTGGAGATCCTGCGGGATGCAGGGCAGCGACAACTGGAGATCCTGCGGGATGCAGGGCAGCGACAACTGGAGATCCTGCGGAATGCAGGGCAGCGACAACTGGAGATCCTGCGGGATGCAGGGCAGCGACAACTGGAGATCCTGCGAGGTGCAGGGCAGCGGACTCTGGAGATCCTGCGAGGTGCAGGGCAGCAGACTCTGGAGATCCTGCGAGGTGCAGGGCAGCGGACTCTAGCCATTGGGGTTCAGAGTTTTCAGACAGACGAGAAACTGTGGGTGACATAAAGACAGTACCTATGTAGGCTGTTCTCTGGTCCGGAGTCAAGGCTTGATGGTACCGGGGAACAGCGGCTCGATGAGGCTTTCCAGCAGAACAGCAGACAGATCCAGGAACACCAATATACCCCATTAACTTAGTGTTACGGCCTGGACCACCGTGAGGATGTCTGGCTGTCTGTTTAGGCCATTCCCCCTCTGTTTCCATGGAACTCCACTCAGAGGAACCAGACTCCTGGTCAGAATAGTTTGGGGAGTCTTGATGGCTCGAAGTGATGGGCCTCACACTTGTAAGCGGGATTGGCTCGGTCTCTATCTGCACCACTGGATCTTGTTCTGTGGATTCCTGCTCCATGGGCTCTTCATAGGTGGATTCTGGTTCAGTGTACTCCATTGGGGTCTCTGATTCTTCTTCAGAGGTGGAGTCCAACGATACACTTCTTCTGGGCGTTATGGGTACAGATCTCCTGGGAGCAGGAGCGTTGTTTTGCTTAGGTGACTTAATCACCGGAGTTCTCCTGGGAGCAGGTTCGGATAAGGGTTTTTTCTTGGGTGCAGGTTTTCCTGACCTGACAGTTGGTGAATTTATTTTCTGCGGGGCAGGCACCGATTTTACCAACAACTTCCTGGACAGCATTTTCTCTTTATGGGTAGGGATTCTGGACTTCTCTGGAATATTCCCTGAGGGTTGGCTAGGCGCAGGCTTCTTTGACACAGGTACAGGAACATTTTTGGTGCCTGGCTTTGGTGGGCGCAGTGGGCAGGTCAATACTCTATGCAAATGACCCCCGCAATAGTAACAGAGGCCTTGCGTCCTTCTCCTTGCCCTTTCCTCTTCGGTCAGGGGTCCTCGAGCACATTCTGGGACCGGAGTGCATACCTTAGTAGATGTGCCGTTAGAATTCTGCTGCAGGTACTCCCATAACGAATGCAGGTGCTGCTGGACCTTTTGGTTGGCATTTTTCAGTCTTTGTACAAAGGCTATGATCACTGCAGGCTCACTGTTTTTAGACTTCCACATTCTGTCACGAGCCTGGCCTAGCAGATGTGCAGATATGTGGGTGTGAGCCCAAGGTGCAGTAATCGTATCAGAAGGCAGGATACAGGGTAACAGGGTTTATTTGTGAATACAAATAAACTGACAACAGACCAGGAAAATAAACAATGGATAAAGAACATATAAATCAGGCGCAGGTACAAAATAGGAATAGGCAATAGAGTGGTCAAGAATTAGCAGAGATCTGGTACACGGGTATATCAATAATGGAAAGCAGAGGGTACAGGGGGCAATGGAGGATACCGGTAGAGAATGTCCAGAAATAGCAGAGGGTGTACAGGAAAGTCTATGGATCAAGAGCAGGAGGGGTTCCAGGCAAGGATCTGTGGAAGGCAGGTCTGCACTAGCTAAGCTAGGAACTTCAATGAGGAAGCGTGGGATCAGGGGTGTATCTTCCTCATATGCAGGATCAATTAGGGAGATGAACGGCAGGTGTGGTTCCATGTCCATTATGCAAATTATAGTTCAAGAATCGTATGGAGGAAAAAGTCCTAGAACCTGCATATCAATAAAAAAACAGGGCAAAAGGAGAACAAAAGAGGGCGCCAGAGGGTCTGGTGGTTCGGACCATGACAGGCCTTCTCTGCGTCCGTGGACAGCAAGAGAAGGCCCGTATCCGAGGCCTTGGCCAACCCAATAGCGCCTAACACGCACGTTGTTGCATCCCGGGCTTCACGGCCAGGAATAAAGCCTACTTGATCCAAATGGATCAAAGACGGTAGGAGAGGTGCAAGGCGATTCGCCAGAATTTTTAATAAGATTTTAAGATCTGTGTTCAGAAGGGATATGGGGCGATAGTTACAAACATCTGATTCGTCCTTCCCCGGTTTGTTTATTACTGAAATGGTAGCGGAGAGAATATGGGGATGAAATTTCTCCCCTTCTTTCAACCGGGAGAAGAGGGAAGCCAAGTGAGGGAGTAACTCATTCGGGAAAGTTTTATAATACTTTGCCGGGAGCCCATCCGGGCCCGGACATTTCCCGTTTTTAAGGGCTGTAATAACCCCTCTAATCTCTTCAGCAGAAATCGGTTCATCTAAGGCTTCCGCAGCGATAAGGGGCAGATTACGGTTGAGTTTGCCGTCGATATAGGCATCAATTTCAGCTGTGGACGGGGCCCGATCTGGATTGTCATCTAAGTGATAAAAGTTCTCATAAAAGCTCCAGAACTCTTCGAAAATCTGGTCCGGACGAGACGTAGTCATCCCTGTAGCAAGTTTTATTCTAGCAATATAAGCTGCATCCCGTTTCTTACGAAATATACGGGCCAAATATCTTCCTGGTTTATTCTCCTTGAGTGCGAAAAAGCATCTAGCTCTCTGAGCCGCAAAGCGAATGTCGGCGTTAAGCAGATCATTAAGCGTTCTGCGTTTAGACACTAATAAGGCGTAGTCTGAAAGGAGGGCAGAGGAGTGGTGAGAGAGCTCAAGGTCTCTAATTTCTGTAAATAAAGCACAAAGTTTCTCCGAACTTTCCTTTTTAAGCACGGTAGCCTTGCTAATAAATACTCCTCTGAGGACCGCTTTGTGAGCTTCCCATGTAATAAAAAATGGCACTTCAGCGTTTTCATTGTCTGAAAAATAGTTGTTTAAACAAAGGATAACGTCTTGGTGAAAGACTCCCTTGCATATTTGACTGATCTGATATGCTCCAGAATGCGTACCTTTAGTTGCATAATCATCTTACCCAAGTATAATAACCCACATGAGCACACCAAGAGGTACACCACCGCACACTGAATTACATACAGTGCAGTGCATGCCACTAAGATGGGTGAGAGTCAAGTGTAGTGTAATTCCAAAACACAAGGGGACTGTAATGTTTTATCTTTAAAAAAAACAAAAACATTATAACCGGGGGAGTCTTACAAGTTAGTGGGAGGGTATTGTATGCCTGAGGCTTTTCACACACAATATCTTGACAGAAAAATGTCACTAACATTAAATGCCCTTTATTCATAACCTTGAATCCATCTAGGAAGGGCTAGGAATAGGCTGCTTCCCCCAGCAGTTCCCTCATCATATAACCTCCGATCCAGGACTAGCACCTTACTTGCAATACCACAATACAAAAAGAATGCGTTTTGATTCTCATTTTCCTACAGAGCACCACAATTATGGAATAACCTCCCAGACGCCATCAAATCTTCCCCCAGTCTAATGTCACTTAAGAGATCTCTATTAACATACCTCGATACAGAATCTGTATATATATTTTTTAATATCTTGCATTTTATTACTTTGTATTTCTGTAACAATTCAATACTCTTGAACCCAGGATACACTTGGAAACAAGAGAAATCTCAATGTATCCCTCCTGGTAAAATCTACAGTTGTTTTCAAAATTATTCCCCCAATGCTGTAAAGGGCTTTAGGGAATTTAGTGTACATTTGTAATTGTATTCAGAATTAAATCCTACAAGGACTTTTTAAAGAACCATATGCAACTAAAATGACATCAATTGGTTTTGTAATACAGTAGTAAATGTTTATTTTGTGAATTCTTCATTGACACAATTATTCAACCCCTTAAAGACTACCACTCTGAAGAACAGAGGTTCATTCAAGTGTTTTCAATCATGTATTGAAAACACCTGTGGATGTCACGGAGCAGCAATAAAGCATAATAAGCACCAATTAGGCAGCTTTAAAATGACTGTGATACTCAGCTCCTTCTAGACATTTACTGGTGTGGTTACAAACATGGTGAAGTCAAGAGAATGGTCCAGGAAGACAAGAGAAGAGGTGATTACTCTTCACAGGAAGGGCAATGGCTATAAGAAGATTGCAAAGATGTTAAACATACCAAGAGAGACCATAGGAAGTATCATTCGCAAATTCAAGGCAAAGGGCACTGTTGAAACGCTACCTGGTCGTGGCAGAAAGAAGATGCTGACTTCGACTGCTGTGCGCTACCTGAAGCGTAGAGTGGAGAAAAGTCCCCAAGTGACTGCTGAGGAACTGAGAAAAGGTTTGTCAGATGTGGGTACCGAAGTTTCAGCTCAGACAATACGGCGCACACTGCGTAATGAAGGCCTCCATGCCAGAACTCCCAGGCGCACCCCCTTGCTGTCTCCAAAGAATAAGAAGAGTCGACTGCAGTATGCCAAAAGTCATGTGGACAAACCACAGAAGTTTTGGGATAGTGTTCTGTGGACTGATGAAACAAAATTAGAACTGTTTGGGCCCATGGATCAACGCTATGTTTGGAGGAGGAAGAACAAGGCCTATGAGGAAAAGAACACCTTGCCTACTGTGAAGCATGGCGGGGGGTCAATCATGCTTTGGGGCTGTTTTGCTTCTGCAGGTACAGGGAAGCTTCAGCGTGTGCAAGGTACCATGAATTCTCTTCAGTACCAGGAGATATTGGATGACAATGTGATGCAGTCCGTCACAAACCTGAGGCTTGGGAGACGTTGGACCTTTCAACAGGACAATGATCCCAAGCATACCTCCAAGTCCACTAGAGCATGGTTGCAGATTAAAGGTTGGAACATTTTGGAGTGGCCATCGCAGTCACCTGACTTAAATCCGATTGAGAACCTCTGGTGGGACTTAAAGAAAGCAGTTGCAGTGCGCAAGCCTAAGAATGTGACTGAACTGGAGGCTTTTGCCCATGACGAATGGGCGAAGATACCCGTAGATCGCTGCAAGACACTTGTGTCAAGCTATGCTTCATGTTTAAAAGCTGTTATAACTGTAAAAGGATGTTGTACTAAGTACTAAGATTGAATGTCACTTGGGGGTTGAATAAAACTGATAATGATGTGAGCACAGAAAAGACATTTGTGGTTATTTCATTATAAATGTTATGTTATATTTGTCTGACCTACACGTGCCTCTTTGATTTTAATTGTAAGCAAGATGACTGAATGATCAAAATCAATGTCAAACTGGCCAAAACACTCAATTTCAGTGGGGGTTGAATAATTTTGAACACAACTGTATACTATAAAACAGTAAGGCTTGGCGTGTCCGTCGCCAAGCCACTACTGTGCATGCGCGCGCAACCAGTGCAACCTGGCTGCGCGCGCATCCAACAGCCGCGGCACAGCCGGCGCGTGCCGCGGTGGTTGGATGGCGGCAGGCCCGCCGCTCTGTGGGACCCCCCGCCCCCTGGAACCCACCATCATGCTGCCCAGTGGGACCCGCCGCCGGCGGTTTCTGAAACCCCCGCGCCGAGCGTCGCGGGGCCTCCACTGTCACGTGCCCGCAGCCTTAACTTACGGAAACCACGCTTCCGAGAATAAACATGACTCCAACTTGAAGGGGCAAATGTAGCCATGTGAGCTGAGGGCAAATATACCCATGTGAGCAGGGGGGCAATCATACCCATGTGAGCAGGGGGGGAAATATACCCATGTGAGCAGGGGGGGCAAATATACCCATGTGAGCAGGGGGGCAATCATACCCATGTGAGCAGGGGGGCAAATATACCCATGTGAGCAGGGGGGCAATCATACCCATGTGAGCAGAGGGGAAAATATACCCATGTGAGCAGGGGGCCAATCATACCCATGTGAGCAGGGGGGCAAATATACCCATCTGAGCAGGGGGCAAATATACCCATGTGAGCAGGGGGCAAATATACCCATGTGAGCTGAGGGCAAATATACCCATGTGAGCAGGGGGCAATCATACCCATGTGAGCAGGGGGCAAATATACCCATGTGAGCAGGGGCTAATATACCCATGTGAGCAGGGGGAGCAATCATACCCATGTGAGTAGGGGGGCAAATATACCCATGTGAGCAGGGGGCAAATATACCATGTGAAAAGGGGGCAAATATACCCATGTGAGCAGGGCGCAATTATACCCATGTGAGCAGGGGGCAAATATACCCATGTGAAAAGGGGCAAATATACCCATGTGAGCTGAGGGCAAATTTACCCATGTGAGCAGGGGCAATTATACCCATGTGAGCAGGGGGGCAATCATACCCATGTGAGCAGGGGGGCAAATATACCCATGTGAGCAGGGCGCTAATATACCCATGTGAGCAGGGGGCAATCATACCCATGTGAGCAGGGGGGCAAATGTACCCATGTGAGCAGGGGGCAAATATACCCATGTGAAAAGGGGGACAGATATACCCATGTGAGCAGGGGGGCAATTATACCCATGTGAGCAGGGGGGGCAAATATACCCATGTGAGCGGGGGCAATTATACCCATGTGAGCAGGGGCAATTATACCCATGTGAGCAGGGGGGCAAATATACCCATGTGAGCTGTGGGGCAATTATATCCATGTGAGCTGGGGCAAATATACCCATGTGAGCTGGGGGCAATTATACCCATGTGAGCAGGGGGCAATTATACCCATGTGAGCAGGGGGCAATTATACCCATATGAGCAGGGGGGCTCTCAGGTTTCTAGTTACACTTACACCATTGGTTACACCCCTGATGAACAGTAAAAATCTCACTAAATAATTTCACTGCAGGTCTAAATAAAAAGAAGCACCAAATACATCATATGCATACTAACAGTAACAGTGTCGGATGCTATAGTGATGCTTTTGGTAGGTTCAGGTGGATTTATTTATTTGTAAAGTACTAGGTGGAAAGCCTGCCCAGAGGGCAGTCTATTGTTAAGTGAGTTGTGCGTGAATGTTCGCCGAAATGAAAGCAGCTCACATGGATATAGATATTGCCCCAGCTCACATGGGTATATTTGCCCCAGCTCACATGGTTATAATTGCCCCCAGCTCACATGGGTATATTTGCCCCAAGTGCACATGTGTATAATTTCCCCCTGCTCACATGGGTATAATCGCCCCCTGCTGACATGGGTATAATTGCCCCAGCTCACATGGGTATAATTGCCCCCAGCTCACATGGGTATATTTCCCCCAGCTCACATGGATGTAATTGCCCCCCAGCTCACATGGGTATAATTGCCCCCTGCTCACATGGGTATATTTGCCCCCTGCTCACATGGGTATATTTGCCCCCAGCTCACATGGATATAACTGCCCCACAGCTCACATGGGAGCATGGGACCCTGCCCCAGAGTTTACAATCTAAGAGGAGAGGGGACCCTGGAGCAGCGTCCTTTCTCTTAGATTGTAAGCTCTGGAGCAAGGTCCCTTTCCTCTTAGATTGTAAATTCTGGAGCAGGGTCCCCTCTCCTCTTAGATTCTAAACTCTGGAGCAGGGTCCCCTCTCCTCTTAGATTATAAACTCTGGAGCAGGGTCCTTTCTCCTCTTAGATTGTAGGCCCTGGAGCAGGGTCCCCTCTTAGATTGCAAGATCTGGAGCAGGGTCCCCTCTCTGATTAGATTGTAAGCACTGGTGCAGGGTCCCCTCTCCTCTTAGATTGTAAACTCTGGAACAGGTTCCCCTCTCTGTAAACTCTGGAGCAGGGTCCCCTCTTAGATTGTAAACTCTTGGACAGGGTCCCCTCTCTGCTTAGATTGAAAGCTCTTGGACAGGGTCCACTCTTCTCTTAGATTGTAAACTCTGGAGCAGGGTCTTCTCTCTGCTTAGATTGTCAGCTCTTGGCCAGGGTCCCCACTCCTCTTAGATTGTAAGCTCTGGAGCAGGGTCCTCTCTCCTCTTAGATTGTAAACTCTTGGACAGGGTCCCCTCTCCTTTTTTATTTATCTTACTTTCAAAAATATATATTTTATAACACGTTTATTTTTCTTATCATAAGCAACGTCTTTGTGCATTCCCCATTTTACTTGTCTTTTTTTTTTATTGTCACTTTCTTATTTTTTTTATTTAGTTTATAATTTCTTTAAACTGATCTAACGCTTGCAGTATTTTCCTCTATATCTGCTGTTTTTCTCAGATGTCTTTCCTGGAATTTTCCCTCCTACCTTTTTTTCTTCACCAGTGTTCATAAAGGGGGGGGGGTTTGGGCTTTAAAGTTGCAACAACTTTTTTTTTTTTCTTTGGTAAACTTAAGTTCGCTACACAGACACATAAAGGGTTAATTCCTTTTGTTCATCAGAGAGCTGACTCCCTCCCTTCCCTCTGTGCAGATAGTGTGGGCTAGAAAGGGGGGGGGGGAACAAATACGGAGAAGACTGTTAGTGGAGGAAAATTTCATTACCTTTCAGCCATTACGCACTCTAAATTAACATCCAAAACTTATTATAAAGATCTTTTGTAACTACTAACACATTTTATTCTTGATTGAACAGTTTGATAGATTAAAGATAAATAACGTAGTAGTTTCTTCCTATTTGGCAGTTATGGGACATATAGCTCCCTGATCAATTATAGACACAGTCAGATAAAAATATTTTATCATATAATATTTGATTTATATAGTATATATTATCCATTAATAACATTTTTTGATTTTATACTTACGCAGAACAGTACAGACATTAAATCTGGATGGTTAGTCCGAATTACATACACAAATTATACAGTACTGTAATTATTAATTTTTTTTTAAACCTTTTAGATTATTATTTGATCTATTGATCATCTCCTTTTCTTCTGGCCTGGGGGGAGGTGGGGGCTCAGAGACTCCTGCAGATTATTACATAGTCCACACATAGGGCTTGTAACTTATCTTTGTTTAATTTACTGGTATATTAAAATTAAAACCTCAAATATACATAAACTTATTTTTATATTTATATTTATTTGAGGGCATACCTTTTTTTCTTTGTCTTGCTAATATAATAAAATGGCTTTTATCTCTTACACAGTACTTTCAAATATCTATATATGGATACTGGTCTGGGTGGCCATATCTCCTGGTGCCCTGGGAGTACATTTTCTGTATTATCTCCGGGTCTATAGATCCTTGTTCTGGCCATTCAGGGATTAACATCGGCCAGACTATTGTATACAACAGTTTTAATTTTTCTTTATTTAATTCTATATTATAGTGATGTGTTTTATACAACGCTTCAAAATTGTGCATTATATATTTCAGGGGTGTTTTATTATTTTTTGTTTTTTTGGGTTTAGAAGACCCGTTATTCATGGTTATTTTTTGAAAGCAGTAATTTATTTATAATGCAGATATTACTTTAGTAAAATCATTTTTAAATTAACTGTTTGGTACTTCAAACAACAGTTCTTTCGTGTCGTATTCGCTTCCTCCTTTGGTAGCCAACTGCAGTCGCCTGAGCTGGAAATGTACCTCTGGAGTCCACTCTCAGATTTGTTTCCTTGCTAAGCAAGTAGGCGTACACCCACTCACAACTCTCTCAGCAATCACAGCTCGTACATGTACCAGATACATTCAGCACAAAACAGTACATAAACAGTTTTATTCTTTCAGGTGACTTTTTCTAAGAGGGAACAAGTCCACTCTTCTTCACACTCAACATCAAATATAATACACATAAAATACAGATATAATATTCGGGTAACAGTTCTTTTGTTGCAGACAGCTAGCTTTCAATCATTGAACACAAGTACCTACTGCAACATCAGTATTTACTTCACCATCAGTATTTATTACCTTACTGCAGGGATTTTTAGTACTAGGGGGTGGCCAGTCCCCTTGTCTGGGATTAACACTTTTCCTAGTTAATCCGGACTGGTTTAGAGCATCACAGGCTCTTGAGGCTCTACAGCAGACCTGGGCATTGTGCGGCCCGCGGGCCGCATCCGGCCCTTTGGCTGCCTCAGTCCGGCCCGCATCCCTCTACACCTCTATTACTTGCTTTTGAAGGTGTTGTTCACTCGCACGCTGGCTGCGTGCGAGTGAGAGATGGATGCTCCGGCTCCGCTGACAAGTGGGGGTGGTCACATCACGTGGTGTGGTCGGTGACGTCATTTCAGTTCCTCCCACTCCTGCCGGGTCGCCGCCCGCCTCCCGCATCAGCGTGTTGCAGGCTTGCTCCGGCTCAGGCAGGCACTGGCACACGTGACTAGGTTCGGGGACCTCACCACCACCACGTGCTTTTCTTCGTTGGGAGAGGCTGGCAGACAAGTGAGTGCAGCAGCCAGGTGCTCTGTGCTGTGCCTGGACTGGAGGCTGGTGGAATCATTCTGGAGAATCTGGATTCATTTTCCTCAGGCTCCAAGAATAAGGTGACAAGTCAGTAATAATTGAATCTGATCTCAATGAAAAGTAACCCCCCTCTCACCAGCAGTGTGCCATATACATAGGAGTGTGTCATAATACCAGTCTGCTAGCAGTGTGCCATATACATAGGAGTGTGTCATAATACCAGTCTGCCAGCAGTGTGCCATATACATAGGAGTGTCATAATACCAGTCTGCCAGCAGTGTGCCATATACATAGGAGTGTGTCATAATACCAGTCTGCCAGCAGTGTGCCATATACAAAGGAGTGTCATAATACCAGTCTGCCAGCAGTGTGCCATATACATAGGAGTGTCATAATACCAGTCTGCCAGCAGTGTGCCATATACATAGGAGTGTGTCATAATACCAGTCTGCCAGCAGTGTGCCATATACAAAGGAGTGTCATAATACCAGTCTGCCAGCAGTGTGCCATATACATACCAGTGTGGCATGCATAGGAGTGTGCCATAATACCAGTCTGCCAGTAGTGTGCCATATACATACCAGTGTGCATTGCATAGGAGTGTGCCATAATACTGGTCTGCCAGCAGTGTGCCATATACATACCAGTGTGCCATGCATAGGAGTGTGCCATAATACCAGGCTGCCATGCATACCTCGTGCCATAATATATACGCATAATGTACTGTATATGCTACAAAAAAAAATATATAATTGCCGCCCAAGCCCAACACTAGAGTGTTCGTGTTTGGCTTGAAGAAAAGGTGGCAACCCTAGGCGTAAGCAGGGCTGGTGCTTCCAAAAGGCAGCCCAAAAGGCTGCCCTAGGGTGCCAGAGCAGGGGCGCAAAAATCACAGTCCCTGGCTTATGGCCGGGGTCTCGCATTTTTTAAATACTTACCTTGTGCCCAGTAAAGTGTTTGCGTTGGTCAGCTCGTTCCGCGCGGGACTCTGCTTTTGGTGCATCATGTTCCTTTACTAAAGATGGCCGTCGTGCATTGCAGGGAAAAGAGGAGATCCTTATTTTGAAGGTGACTTCTATTTGTTTTCAATTTACAGGTGTCAAGAGATTCTGATTTAGCGGTTAGTAGTCCTCAAAAATGTCAGCTCACATTAAAAAAAGAAAGATAGATACAGAATGTAGAGTTTTTAATAAGACATGGACTTTAAAGTATTTTTTTACTGAAGTAAAAGGTAAAGCCGTGTGCTTAGTTTGTGGAGTACAGATCGCCGTGTTTAAGGAATACAATTTGAGTCGCCACTACGTAACTAAACATGCAGAGAAATACAAAAATGTGAGTGATGCAGAGAGGGCGCGGGCATCTAATGCTTTGCTAACTAAGCTGCAAAACCAACAAGAACTTTTTACCAAGCTTCACACTTCCAGGGATGGAGCAGTCAAGACCAGTTATGTGATATCCCACAAAATCGCAAAATACAGCAAGTCATTTTCTGATGGGCAATTTATCAAAGAGTGTTTGGTGGACTCTGCAGCATTAATATGCCCAGAGAAAAAAGCGGTATTTGAGAACGTGCCCCTCTCCAGACGAACTGTAACAAGAAGGATCGAGGACATCGCTGGAAATCTGGAGCTTCAGCTGCAAAACAAAGTGGACAATTTTGATTTCTTCTCCTTGGCTTTGGATGAGAGCTGCGATGTCTGCGACACAGCCCAGTTACTCATCTTTGTACGGGGGATAACAAAGGACTTTAAGGTTATAGAGGAGCTGGCAGCAATGCGGTCAATGAAAGGGACAACAACAGGGAGTGATTTGTTCACAGAGGTAAATGCATGCTTGGACAAGCTGGGACTGAAATGGGACAAGCTGGCAGGTGTTACAACGGATGGTAGTCCAAATCTGACAGGGAAAAATGTCGGACTTTTAAAGCGGATGCAGGATAAAGTGACTGAAATGAACCCTGGACAGAAATTGGTATTTTTACATTGTATTATACATCAGGAGGTGTTGTGTAAGTCAGTGCTAAAAATTAACCATGTTATTGATGTTGTAACTAAAATAGTTAACTTCATCAGAGCAAGAGCATTGAATCACAGACAGTTTGTGGCACTTTTGGAGGAGCAGGAGTCTGAACATCGGGACATAGGCTACCACACTGCTGTCAGATGGCTCAGCCTGGGCAAAGTGCTTAAAAAAGTATGGGATCTGAGAGCAGAGATTCAAGAGTTCTGTGAGAAGAAAGAGAAAGTCATCCCAGAGCTCTCAGATGCAGACTGGATGGTAGATTTCGGATTTGCGGTTGATGTGACTGCGCTAATGAATGAACTAAATACCAAACTGCAATGCAAGGGCCTTTTTGTACATGAAATGTACAGCTTGGTGAAGGCTTTCATGAGAAAGTTGCAGTTTCTTTCAAGCCAAATGGAGGACAACATTCTCACCCACTTGCCAACACTAAAGGAATCCAGACCATCAGCTGTTCACCTACGCAGGTACTCATCCATGTTAGGAGCACTGCATGGTGAGTTTTCAAGGCGATTTCAAGACTTCAAAACCGTTGAGAGTGAAATGCACATGATTTCTTCTCCCTTTTCTTGCAGTGTGGATAATACACCCAGCGATGTTCAGCTCGAACTCATTGACCTGCAGTCTGATGCACTAATGGCAGAGCACTTTAAGTCCGTATCACTGCTGGATTTTTACTCCTCTCTCAAAGAGGAGAACTTTCAACACATGAGGATGCGAGCTCAGAAGATGTTAGTTCTCTTTGGATCTACCTACATATGTGAACAAACATTTTCAGTGATGAAGTTCAACAAATCCAGATACAGATCCTCTCTCACTGATGATCACCTGTCAGCTGTCCTTCGCATATCCACCTCAGATATTCAACCAGACTTCAGAGCACTTGTTCAAGCCCAAGACAGACTGGATTTTTCTCACTGAACAAGAAAAATGCACTGAAAACATCAAAAGCACTTATTGTTTTTTGTATAAAGTTAATTAATTGCTGTTTTTTACCATACTACAAAATAAACATTTTCAGTATTGTTTTTGTGAAGGTTAAATTTATGTTATGTTAAAAATAAAATTAAACAGTGATAATGATTGGTGTTTCTATTTTGTTACTGCTATATTTTACCTATTCCACAATTTCATAGCCCTATAGTTATAATAACATGTATTCAGCTAATTAAAACCATATAATTTACTGCTTTTTAAAAAGCGATAAAATTTATATTGAACAGACTTAAGTTCAGCCTATTGGTTCGGCCCTCCACTACCGTCCCAGTTTCTCATGTGGCCCCTTGGAAAAATTAATTGCCCACCCCTGCTCTACAGACCTCGTCTATTTTTCGCTAGAGGGCAGTTTATCCCAAGCTTCTGTATCATACACAGATGCAGAAGTCTGGATTTATTTTTTCCGCAGCGCAAACAATTCTATACACTTATATGACTGAAGCTAGCTGCTGACATTATTCAATACAAGAAAATACAATTTTGTTAGTTATTTTTTTTGTCGTGGTGTCACCAGTTTCCTTGGCCAGTTTCTTTTTGTGGATTCTCGGTCAGGAGCATGCCCTCGGCAGATCGATAGTCACACAGAGCGAGAATTCTCGCGTTTTTTGGTGCCTGGTACACGATCAGCACGCCTGGGCGTTCAGGCCTCCTTGTCGAATCAAGGCCCAATCCCGCCGGACGAGACCCCAGAAATGTTACAGCCACCAGACCGGGTATTCTTGGGTGATGATTCGACAAAAGGATGCCAGACGGAGGCCTTGGTTTTTA
This sequence comes from Leptobrachium leishanense, assembly GCA_009667805.1. NCBI lineage: Eukaryota > Metazoa > Chordata > Amphibia > Anura > Megophryidae > Leptobrachium > Leptobrachium leishanense. The sequence goes on along the minus strand of RXON01001982.1, from coordinate 16,839 downwards.
AAGGAAAATGGCTTTTATTCAGCGCTGGACTCAAGTAGCAGATCAAATCTGCAGACAAAACTCGAGTGACCAGAATAACAAAAACAGCTTGGTTTATACAAAGTTGGAAAATGCAGTTTCCTCCCATGCCCCCACCCAACATTCCCTGCACCCCAGATTATCATGTGACGGTTACCAAATGTCCAAGTTTGGACATTATTTAACACAAAAAATCATCTTTCGTCTGTATTCTCCGTGTTCTTGGGTTTCATTTTACAGCCACAAATCATCAGTTACCATGGTTTTATGGCTATCTACCCTTCCTCCTCGGCTTTATTGATACAAACCACATTCCTTAATAGTTTAGAGCAGGCAAACTGAAACTGGGTCTGGTGAGCACAAAGAGACAGCAAGCTTTTAAAACACATAATGGATGAACATCAAAATAGCGGATTAACTAGATTAGTATATTTCTAAATTAAATCCCAGGAGGTGCTATCTCAGTCTTTTTTTTGGGGGGGGTTTTAGGCTGCAGTACTCAGGAGTAGTCACATGTCTCCAGCTTCCAGGGTGGTCTGTGTAACGCACCAGACTGGAAGAGGCAGTGAGGAGACAGTGAGTTACCAGTGAGTCATGGGAAGGTGAGTTCTCCTCCCACTCTGTATCACACCCTGGCCCTGCTGCTTGTGTTCTGTCATTTTCCTGAACACATAGAGCTGGGGCAGAACCGGGGAGATGTTTTTTTTGTCTTCTTGGTGCTGGGTGACTTTTTTTTTATTTTTGGAGGGGGGCTGTTCTGGCTGCACATGGACCTGGATGCTCTGTGCTTCTGTAAATTTTGGGTGCAGGCAGTGTGCTCGGTGCAGCACATGTTCCTAGGGAGGGGGCTGGCTGTAGATCTATCACATTGGGCTCTCTCTGTCCTTAGATCTGGGCTGTAACATTGCTTTGTGTGGGCCTGTGTCCCCAGATCTGGGTTGCAATGTTGCCCAGTGCCTGCCTGGTGGGAATGCTCCTTAAACAGAGATGAAACCGACTGATCACATGACTGGAGGTTCCTCTGTAGGGAGAGAGCTGTGACAGGAAGTGCAGAAGAGAGCCATGTGCTGCTACAGGAGGACAGAGCTGCTGGATTCCCACTCCCCAGGAAGAAGTAAGTATATCAGAAGGGAGCATTCTGTTCATGTATATTACGTGTGTGTGTGTGTGTGTACTAGATTTTCTAAAAAAATGAAAAATGGCTTTTATTTCCTTTTCATTTGTTGATTTTGCTGTTTAGTTCTAAGGACCTGAGGGGAACGGGACCACCATGCCCTGTTGTAAGACCGATAGCAATACTAATATATCAATTTCTATAAGAATCTTTCAAGGGCCATATATTCAGAGTCTTTAGCAGTAAGTTTTGTTTCTCTTGTTCAAGCGACTAATAGGTTTCGTCTCACGTAGTCATGTCTTAAGTTTCATTTTCAAGTAAATGCTACTGATTTCCCCGAAATGATGCCTGTATCCGTCATGGGACTTTTCAGTCCTCCCTTTTTGTGTTGTGTATAAATGAAGCTGAAACAACGATCTAAAGCAGAATGTATTTTGAATGACTATGAGCCTCTTGTGCATTATTTGTCATTGAATTACTTTCTCCCAGCGCTGAAGAAACCTTAATCCAAGGTGTCAGTTTGAGACAGGGTCTCTAAATCAAGGGCGGACAACAGAGGGGAGAGATTTTCTTTACAATTCTGGAGGCACTGCTGACATGACCTGTCACCCCTCGTCCCGGTAAGTATATTTCCTTGTCCGGACGAGGGCTCTGACCCCGGTCATTTACGAGCTGAATTTGTCCGTGCCCTTTCTTTTGATGTATCTGGGATACAAACATAGTTAATTAAGAAGGAATAAGAATTCCTGTACGGGAGTATAGGTCAGGGACCACTCCCTCCGAGGGTATCAGGGAATACCTAAAATATAACATACAAAATATAACCGCAATTGCTTGCATGTTAAAATGTGAAAAAAAACCACTTTACACGTTGTAAATTATTGAAAATTCATATTTTATTGCATTTTTTGTTATAATATACAGACAGGTCATGACGTATACATATAATAATGACATATTATGAATCTGCCGAGTCTGACGGAAAGAACGATATATAATATGTCTGGGTCATATACTAAAATAAGCCTTCAAAACACATTTAAACATGATGAGCAAAACCGGTAAAAATTACCTCAGCACAGAGGCGGGAAAAGCCTCAGCAGCGAAAGGGTTAAAAAGGCGATAGAAATAGAAGATATTAATAAGATTTTAAAACACTGTCTAAAACCAAGAGAAGCCCCATTAGGAGCTATTACATATTTAAAAAAGGCGTGTAATGGTTGCAATTTTACACAGGAAGATATGAAACTTATAATAGACGGCATTATAGATAGGTCCCATCTATCTCAATACCAGCTAAAGATCAGTCAGCCGACGGGTACCCTTTGAATACACCACACGGAGTTGCAAGAATGTGGGCAGAAATAGAACACCATATGTACAATGTATTTAAGGCCCGCTCCTCCTTGCCTATAGCTGTATCTTGCAAACAGAAGCCAGGAGAAGGGGTAACAGAGTTCTGGCGCAGATTTCTGACCTGTTGGACAGAGGAAGCTGGACTCACAAAACATAACAGTGATAGTCTGCTAATTTCCACATTTATGAGTAATTTATGCACTAGTGTGGTCCTCACTGTACGACAGGCAGTCTCCACATGGCCCTCTGACACTATTGATGAGTTTGAGAAACATTTACACGAAAAAGAGGCGGCAGGGTGCTTTGAGATAGCAAAAAAACCCACCCATAACTTCCAGAAAAAACAGGGTTTTGATAAAACCAGAAATAGCAACAACAGGCAGAACACATATGATAGAAGGGATAATCAGAACCAACCGAGGAAACCTTACACAGCTGAGAGGGATTCTAAGTGTTATAGGTGTGGGAGAATGGGACACTGGGCCCGCAATTGCCAAGCTAGTGAGGAGGAGGCAGATAAATACCAACGTACCCGGGATAATGAGCGGCGCACACCCACACACGCACAAAATAACCAACAAACTGATTCACACGACAACCCACCTCGATTCCCCATCGACTGGGACCGGAGTAACAAATGAAGGTGCCCGGGGGTTGATACCCTGACTTTCCCCCAGATAACGGGGGGGTGGCAAGATGATCCAATGTTGACTTTATATATTGAGGGCAAACCAATTAGTTTCCTTATTGACACAGGAGCTACAACCAGTACATTAGAAAGTAAACATCACACTGGCCCACTTGCCGCGTCAGAACCTTCCATGGGTATTAATGGGGTATCTACCAGAACTTTTTCCACTCGACCTTTGTCCCTCACCACCCCTAAAGGCAAACCGCTACTAAACCATGCATTCACTGTTATTGAAGGCTGCCCTATAAGCCTCCTTGGAAGGGATCTCTTGGGTAGGTTTGAGGTCACCATCCACTCCGGAACAGATGGCTTAGCTGTTGATTCCCCGGCATTGCCCCCCTTCGTGGACACACACGGACAATCCACACACGGACATTTCCTCCTTACTGTGGACACATTGCCCCTTGAACTAAGGGATTTGGACCATTTGTGGTCCAAGGGTCCCTATGACACCGGACTGGTCAGCTGCACGCCATATAAAACCAAACTACACGACAACTGCTCCCCTGTGTACCAGAAACAGTACCCCTTATCAAAAGACAAAATCGACGGACTAAGACCCATGGTCGAGCAATTCCTGAGTGACGGTATCCTGAAGCCAGTGGTTTCCCCATATAGTACCCCAATCAACCCTGTAGAGAAACCAGACGGCAGTGTCAGATTTGTACAAGATTTGCGCGCAGTTAATTTTCTGGTGATTCCCATTGCGCCGATTGTCCCAGATGTTACCTCCCTACTGTCATCAATCCCAGCCGTGCACACATATTTTTCAGTTATTGACCTCAAGAATGCATTTTATAGTATCCCTGTGCACCCGGACACGGCACTACTTTTTGCATTTTCATTCGAAGGCACACAGCTCACGTGGACTCGGATGCCTCAGGGGTACGTTGATTCCCCGGTGGTCTATAGCAGTGGTCCCCAACCCAGGCCCTCAGGGCCCACTAACAGGCCAGGTTTGCCAGATATCTGAAGCACAGCACAGGTGTTATGATTTGCTGCTCAGTGATTGCAGGATTCAGTCTGCATTTCCCCAAGGTGATCTGCAAAATCTGGCCTGTTAGTGGGCCCTGAGGGCCTGGGTTGGGGACCACTGGTCTATAGTATTGTACTGCAGGCCACTCTGAAATCCTGGCACCCCAGCCATGGTTCTGTCCTGCTGCAGTACGTGGATGATCTCCTCATCTGCAGTCCTTCGGAGGAGGCCAGCCGGGAGGATGGGGTATCTCTGCTACGGTGGTTACAAGAATGTGGTCATAAGGTCTCTCTAAAGAAAATGCAATGTGCAAAAGGCAAGTTGAATATTTAGGGTTTGTCCTCAGAGAGGGGGAAAGGAGCATCAGTCAGAAGCGCATCCAGTCTGTCTCAGGCTTGGTCACCCCGAAAACCAGGAAGGACATGTTGTCTTTCTTGGGAATGATAAACTATTGCCGACAGTGGATTCCTGACTGCTCCTATTACGATAATATTCTGAGGCAAGCCACGCTGTTGAATCTACCCAACACAATCATATGGTCAGACGAAATGTTAAATGCTTTTGTTGTTCTGAAACATGCTATGATGACAAGCCCCGCGCTCGGCCTCCCCGACTATGTACTCCCATTTCATTTGTTTGCAAGGGACAACTGTAAAACCATGGCCGGGGTACTGACTCAAGAACATGGCGGCCGCTTGCGCCCAGTCGCTTTTTTTTTCCAAAATACTGCCGATCACGGTGCAAGGGATGCCCGCATGCTTGAGGGCACTAGCCGCGTGCGCGATGGCAGTTAACATGGCAGGACAGTACACTCTAGGGTGCGACACCCACCTCCACACCACACATGATGTTTTGGCCTTGCTCAAGGGAATACACACCCAACATATGTCCTCTCAACGTTTCAGCGGATATGAGGTTACCTTACTCAGCAACCCAGCACTACACATAGAGTACAGTTCCAATCTCGCAGGCCCCGCGCCCATTCTCAATGCACTGCTCGGGCTTAAAGACTCTGCTGACACGCTCCCAGAGACCCATGACTGTATACTCAGCATAGAGTCAGAGACCTCCCCGCAGTCGGACCTCATGTCCGTACCAGTTCCGGATGCTGATATTGTATTTGTTGACGGGTCATGCTCCCGCCCCAATGATCAGACTTACCATGCAGGTTATGCAGTAGTCCAACTCCCTGATAAGATTATTGAAGCCAAACCCGTGCCCTATCAGTCGGCCCAGGCAGCAGAACTAATAGCCCTCATTAGGGCCTGCCAGTTATACGAAGGTAAACCAGTTACCATTTACACGGACTCCAAATATGCCTATGGAGTGGTCCATGACCATGGAACGATATGGGAAAAGAGGGGATTTATGGCAGCAGATGGAAAAAAGATTTCCCATTCGTCCCTGGTTATGGACCTACTGGCAAGCATTCTTCTGCCCTCACAGATAGCTGTACTACACTGCAGAGCACATACAGGGTCATCTGATCCAGTAGCAAGGGGCAATCACCTAGCTGACCAGGTGGCAAAGAGAGCTGCACAGGCCTCAACCGCTACTTTAATGATGCCTGTTCGAAAACCCCCGATGATGGAAGACGCCCACCTGTTCTCTACCCTGCAGAAACATGCATCTGCAGAGGAGATCAAGGACTGGTGCTACCCCGTTTTCAAAAGAACCCACACACTGGCCTTCTTTCCAAGGACGGTAAACCCTGTATTCCTCAGCGCACCCCTTTTTAATCGATCATTTTCACGGAGTGGGACACAATAGCATCTCCACCACTTGCTCACTGATTAATCAGCATTTTTATATCACTAACCTTCGTGGTTTGGTGAAAGATTATATCTCCAGGTGTATTATATGTCTGAGGAACTATCCGAATAACCCACACAAAGTAGGCCACCAACACCTAGACTACCCTACCTAGTCTAAATGAGCTCAGGTGGGGTCCCTGCAAATTCGTCATTCCCAGAGCGCTGTGTAGCCAAAATTAGTTGAATGTCCCTCACGAGACTGGGGTCTGGATCCGCCCCAGCCTGGACCCTCTAGCAAACTGAAAATTATAGCACCCATACTCCTGGCTGGCTGGTGTTCTCAGGATGCTGTCTGCTCCTAACACTACCCAGCTATGAGAGATACCCCTGGGAAAGCCCCAGATCCCCTGCCAGGAGCAGCACCTTCCTGCCGAGAGCAGGCTCTTCTGCTTAGTTACCTGGCAGCCTCCTGTGATCACCAGCCCTGTGGATTCAGGGGGAACCCTAACTATCTGTCTATCCTTTTATTTGCAGGAGGTGTATGCGTGGAGGAGGTTTGAAGGAGGTGTGTGGAGGAGGTTTGCAGGAAGTGTGTGGGTGTGTGTGTGAGGGTTTGCAGGAGATGTGTGTGGGGAGGTTTGCAGGAGGTGTGTGTGGGGGGTTTGCGGGATGTGTGTGTGTGTGTTTGTGGACGTTTGCAGGTGTGTGTGTGGGTGGAGGTTTGCAGGAAGTGTGTTTGTTTGTGTGAGGATTGCAGGAGGTGTGTATGTGAGGGTTTGCAGAAGGTGTGTGTGGGGAGGTTTGCAGGAGGTGTGTGTGGGGAGGTTTGCAGGAGGTGTGTTTGAGGGGTTTGCAGGAGGTGTGTGTGTGTAGGAGGTTTGCAGGAAGTGTGTGTGTGAATGGGAGGGGTTTGCAGGAGGTACTTGTGTGCGGGGAGGATTGTAGGCGGTACGTGTGTGCGTGAGAGGTTTGCAGGAGGTGCGTGTGTGTGTGGGTTTTGCAGGTGGCGTTTGTAGGGGAGGTTTGCAGAAGGTGTGTTTGTGTGGGAGAGGGGTTTGCAAGAGGTGTGTGTGTGGGGGGGTTTGCAGGAGGTGTGTGTGTGTGGGTGGAGGTTTGAAGGAGGTGTGTGGGGGAGGTTTGCAGGAATGTGTGTGTGGGGGAGGATTGCAGGAGGTGTGTGTGTGGGGGTGAGGTTTGAAGGAGGTGTGTGTGGGGTGGTTTGCAGGAGGTGTGTGCGTGGAGGAGGTTTGAAGGAGGTGTGTGGAGGAGGTTTGCAGGAAGTGTGTGGGTGTGTGTGAGGATTGCAGGAGGTGTGTATGTGAGGGTTTGCAGGAGGTGTGTGTGGGGGGGTTTGCAGGAGGTGTGTTTGAGGGGTTTGCAGGAGGTGTGTGTGTGTCTGTGCGGAAGTTTGCAGGTGTGTGTTGGGGAGGTTTGAAGGAGGCGTGTGTGTGGGGGAGAGGATTGCAGGAGGTGTGTGTAGGGGAGGTTTGATGGAGATGTGTGTGTGTGAGGAGGTTTGCAGGAGGTGTGTTTGTGTGTGTAGGGGTTTGCAGGAGGTGTGTGTGGGGGGAAGTTTGCATGAGGCGTGTGTGGGGTTTTCAGGAGGTGTGAGTGTGGGGGGTTTGCAGGAGGTGTGTGTGTGTGGGGGGGGGTTTGCAGGAGATGAGTGTGTGCGTGGAGGGGGGTTGCAGAAGGTTTGTGTGTGTGGCCGGGTTGCAGAAAGTGTGTGTGGGGGTTGCAGGTGTGTGGCTGGGGGTTGCAGAAGGTGTGTGTGTGTGTGTAGGAGGTTTGCAGGAAGTGTGTGTGTGCGTGGGGGTTTGCAGAAGATGCGTGTGTGTGGGGATGTTTGCAGGTGTGTGTAGGGGAGAAGGTTTGCATTAGGTGTGTGTGTGTGGGGGAGGTTTGCAGGAGCTGTGTGTGTGGGGGGTTTGCAGGAGGTGTGTGTGTGGGGATGTTTGCAGGTGTGTGTTGGGGGATGTTTGCAGGAGGTGTGTGTGGGGGAGGTTTGCAGGAGCTCTGTGTGTGGGGGAGGTTTGCAGGAGCTGTGTGTGTGGGGGGTTTGCAGGAGGTGTGTGTGTGGGGATGTTTGCAGGTGTGTGTGGGGGAGGTTTGCAGGAGATGTGTGTGTGTTGGTTTGCAGGAGGTGTGTGGAGGGGGGTTTGCAGGAGGTGTGTGGGGGGTTTACAGGAGGTGTGTGGCGGGAGGTTTGCAGGAGGTGTGTGGGGGGTTAGCAGGAGGTTGGTGTGTGTGTCCGGAGGTTTGCAGAAGGTGTGTGTGTGAGGTTTGCAGGAGGAGGTGTGGGGGGGTTTGCAGGAGGTATGTGGGGGGAGGTTTGAAGGAGGGGTGTGGGGAGGTTTAGGAGGTGTGTGTGTGTGGGGGAGGTTCGCAGGAGGTTTATAGGGGGGAGGTTTGCAGGAGGTGTGTGTGGCGGGAGGTTTGCAGGAGGTGTGTGTGGAGGTTTGCAGGAGGTGTGTGTGGCGGGAGGTTTGCAGGAGGTGTGTGTGGAGGTTTGCCAGAGGTGTGTGGTGGTGGGGGGGGGGTGCAGGAGGTGTGTGTGTGTGGGGGTTTGCAGGAAGTGTGTGGGGGTTTACCGGAGTTGTGTTGTGGGGGGGGTGCAGGAGGTGTGTTGAGGGGGGGATTGCAGGAGGTGTGTTGTGGGGGGTTGCAGGAGGTGGTGTGGGGGGGTTGCAGGAGGTGTGTTGTGGGGGTTTGCTGGAGGTGTGTTGGGGGTTGCAGGAGGTGTGTGTGGGGTTTGCAGGAGGTGGTGTGTGTGTGTGTGGGGGGGTTGCAGCAGGTGATGCTTGTGTGGGGGAGTTGTAGGGGGTGGGAGTAGCGCGCAGTGAGGGGAGGGACACGGGGAGGAGGAAGGGCCAAGACAGAGCGAGGATTTGCAGGTGTTGTGTCGGATGTCGTTCCTCGTCGAGAGCTGTTCCAAGCAGCTATTTATCACCGATTTGTTACTTCAGTTTTTGGGTTTTGTATTACTTACGGAGATGTTTTGTATGAATTTTTTTTTTATTTTCCACTGAGAAACAGTTTATATATACCAGTTTGAAGGGTCGTTTTGTTTAAGCCTATTTAATGTCATGCCATATTTATTAAGAACATACTTTGTTTTTGCACTGAAAAACTGTTCATACAGTTGTGTTCAAAATTATTCAACCCCCAATGCTGTAAAGGGGTTTAGGGAATTTAGTGTACATTTGTAAATGTATTCAGAATGAAATCCTACAAGGACTTTTTAAAGAACCATATGCAACTAAAATGACATCAATTGGTTTGGTAATACAGTAGTAAATGTTTCTTTTGTGAATTCTTCATTGACACAATTATTCAACCCCTTAAAGACTACCACTCTGAAGAACAGAGGTTCATTCAAGTGTTTTCAATCAGGTATTGAAAACACCAATACCAATACCGTGGATGTCACGAAGCAGCAATAAAGCATAATAAGCACCAATTACGCAGCTTTAACCACTTGGCTGCTATGGACGCGCTCAGCGCGTCCAGCCAAGTGGTTCTCCTGTGCTACGGACGCGCTCAGCGCGTCCGAGCACAGGAGGCAGCAATCCGCCGGATTCCGGCGGATTGCTGCGCCCCCCCGGTGTGGGCTGACATCTTGGATGTCAGCCCAGCACTCGGGAGCCCGGCGGGGACATTAGATGTCATCGCGGCTACGCGATGACATCTAATTCAGGCCCCCCCCCCGCATGTGCGGAGGAGGCGCCTGAAAGGGAGGGGGGGAGGTCCTTCGGACCTCTCTCCCTCCCGATCGCCGGGAGCAGGGGGTTAAGACAGGCACCGCTTGGAAGGGCACAGCCTGCCCTTCCAAACGGTGGCTCTCATTAACCCCTGGGGAGCCGGATCACGAATCGGCGCTGAAAAGCGCCGGTTCGTGATCCTTTCCCGGAGCTGGCCGACATCTTGGATGTTGGCCAAGCCTCCGGGAACTCCCCCTGAGGACTGGCGTCATCGTGCTATGCACGATGACGCCAGTCCTGGAGTTAACCCCTAGCTGCCACCAACGGTGGAGATAGGGATTCCAATGAATCCCCTATCTCCCAATCCGTGGCAGCTAGGGTTAATGTTTGGTACTGTTGGATTGGCCAGAGCATGGCCGCTCCAACAATACCAAACACCACTGTGAAAAAAGTTTTAAAAAAAAAAAATTAAAAAAAAAATATTTAAAAAAAAAATGATAAAAAAAAAACCGCTCTGTCTATTCATACTATCTGAATTTTAGAAGATCTGCACAAGGAAGCTGTTTCTGTTTTTCTTCCATGTTCATGTGTATGAGCCATTTTCCATCCAATATAAGGCGTGGGTCACCTTAAGGAACGGAGAAGCAAAAACACCCAAAAGCTGCGACCCACTCAGAGCCAGTGTCCGGGTTCTCTAATTTGTGAGTGGAATATTCCACATTTGCACATATAAATTATTGTGTTAGAATCATCTGCACTATATATTGTATTATTCTTTTTCATATGCTTCATACGAACTAAGGGAACCACCACCTACCATTCAGCGACCATCATCGCGCCACCAGATACGTACCATTGTTCTTTGTATTTCACTGGTTTGGGGGAAACCACTATATTCTGGTTGGCGTTGGTTTGTTGGTGGCGGTACAAGTTGTTGGCGCCTGTCAACTTTTTGTGTACAAAAAGAACTCCGGTCGCATCGGTTAGAGCCGGACGACCGGAAACAAATCGCTAACAATTTAACTGGAGAAACAAAATTCTATACTTATCTTCTCCAGCAGCAAAAAAGAGGAAGAAAAGGTGGGAACAAGGATCTATTTATGGACTTTGCACTGACTCACTGGGGAAGGGGGGTTAGACTGGTCCATTGTTAGCAATATGTGTTTTTTTCTTTAAATGTCTGATGTTTTTTCGACATTTCTGTTTGCTGCTGTATTAAAGAGCAAGAAAGAGATTGCAATAGGAGCCTCTGAGTCCTTGTATTAAAATTAAGAACCTTAATTGACATCAATCCACCTTAACTGACTCACTAATGTTTTTGCTCCTGTCAAAAAAAATCTGAGTATACACTCTGCAGCAATAAAAAAATATGCACCAATTCACAATTTTTTTGTTTGGGTATGTGTAGAATGTGTAACTATACTGTGCTGTATTTTTTTTTCATGCTGGTGTATTTTGTTTTGGCCAGAACGTTCAGATTTGCCGTTACCACCAGCTTTTCAAAGACGTTAAAATTATGCGCGCAAACGTCGCTCGTAGGAAGTTGCGCATCTATTGAAATACCATCCGCTTAACGCATTTGCGCTCACAATGTTAAGTATAGGACGCGCACAGTTCATCACGCTCGCACAAGCCCATCCCGTTAAATAATAACACGCATTGTTTGCGCGAACGTTGAAATGCGACGTTCTGCGCAAATGGTTTTGTCCTCACGCAAATGCGCATTTGCGTGTGCGCAAAACCGATGCACGAGGAATGCAATATGGCCCGTCCAGTTTTATAGTGCAAAAACAAAGTATGTTCTTAATAAATACGGCATAACATTAAATAGGCTTAAACAAAACGACCCTTTAAACTGGTATATATATATTAAAAAAAAAAAGAGGTCCTTATACCTAAATAATTAACCAAATAATTATTAAATATATTTACATTAACCGTTTCTCAGTGTAAAATAAAAAAATTTTCATACAAAACGTCTCCGCAAGAAATACACCCCCCAAAAACTGAGTGTCAAATGGGTGAGAAATGGCTGCTTGGAACAGCTCTCGACGAGGAACCAGATCCGACACAACACCGGCCTTTTGGCCATGAGCTGCCTCCTCACATAGCCTTTCCTCTCCAATGGCTTTTTTCCCCCTCACGCACGCCGGTGACTGCATTCCTATCGCGCATGCGCATGATAGACAACGGCGACAGACGGAACGTTTTTATATATATATACAGTAGATTGTTTTCAGCAATAAAAACACTTATTTTAACTGTTGTGCTGCTGGGATCGTTTTGGAAGATGATTTAGTGGAATTTATTCCATAAATAAATTCCACAGGCGTTAAAGTAGGAGGTGGAGTGGGCTCCTCTATGTGTAAACTGGCAGTTGACACCTTTGTACTTGCACTTACCGTATTGAATTGCGCTAGGGGCGTTCCCTGTCTTTTTATTTGCAGAATCCCTAGGGAAAATGGAGTGGAGGATGGAATGACGGTGAAAGGTGGATGGGTGCCTGCGAATAAAAAAGAAAACCCATAACCAAATATATCTAGAGCCGGTAATGGGATCATCAAAATGTGAGTTTGATTATATACACTCTGGACTTTATACAATTTTCAGATACACTGCACAATATATGTGTCTCTTAATATTTTGTAGCTGGCTCGGCATATCTCTGGAAGAAAGTCGACATTCAAGGATTGATTTTAGTATGTAATACCATATTATAAGACCTTCACTGGCAATTACGTGGTGATTAACGCTCAACCTATGGGGAGACCACTATTGGGTACTGAGCAAATGAAGACATTATATTGTATTTTATTATAAGGAAATGTATATTGTGCAAGCGCTTTACTGTTATTAGAATTACTTGTGTGTGTTTGTGTCAGTGGTTAAGTCATTAGGGGTTATTCAGAGAGAGCTGATTCGGCCCCGAAATGTCAATGAAATGGGAATTTCCAGGTACGGTGACATTTCGGGGCCATTCGGCTATTCAGAGAGCAGGCAGTTCACCAAATTTTGGTCGAACTGCCAGCAAGTACAGTGCCTGTTCGAAGGAAGTAAAATCCCCCATAGAGAAGCAATGGTTAATCTATTCAGAGAACACCGAACAGCAGCGAAAAGTTGCTGAACTGCCCTGCTGTTCGGTATTTTCAATCGGCAGGTTTATTCAGGCGAATCCCATAGCCTTCAATGTTGAAAATATTACCATTTTTATTCAATATTGAATAAACTGTTTATTATTTTAATCTGCAGTAAAAAGTGTCTTTGTTTATTGATTTTTTTAGGATCTTTTAGGCATTTTTCGTCAATTTTTTTCCAGTTTTTACTCTAAAAGTGTTTTTTTCTTTTTTCTGTAACAGAGATTTTTATTATTATTCATAGGACCTTATATGTAAATTCCAGGCATTTTCGTTCGGTAGTTTTTTTGCAAACAGTGGTTCAGTTTTGACATTTTCAATTGTATTGTTTTTTTTTCTTACCCGTCCGGTGGCTTGTCGGCTTTCCCCCGTGGCTGGACGGTGCTGTGCTCGGGCGGCTTATCGGCTATGGTTGGTGGCCCTCCAGTGTGTTTGCAGCGGATGTTCAGCGGGTTGGCAGTGGCGGGTGACGGGTCTGCAGTGGCATTCGGCAACCGCTTCCCTGCACTTCAGGGATCCTGTGGTAAATGTTGAATTCACCCCAGGGTGGGAAAGTTTGATTCCCCGAAGTGCAGAGAATTGCGGGGAACAAGAGAGCACCAAAATGTCACTGACAGGAGGAGTGGGGTCACGCCTATTCCTTTGAGGTGCCGTGACGTTGGCGGGTGAGCTTACTCTTTTAATGGCCATTAATAGAAACCAAAGCCTCTAATTGTGTTTTGTTTCGCACGGTATAATGGGAATAAGCGCAGACGACAATTTTCTCCATGTTATGTTTTATACATGTTGCTGGGCTGGATACATTTGGTGGTTGCAGCCGCCCCATCAGGGAATAGGCGCGACCCCACCCCTCCTGTACTATGTATGTTTTAATGTACCTCCAGCCAGGTCATCACCAGTGGCGTAGCGTGGGGGTTGCCTCGGGGGCGGTCGCCCCGGGCGCAATTTTCTTAGGGGGCGCAAAATTTCAAGAGAAATTTGAACCACTAATATTTTCCAGCAGGGATCAGCAAGGTGTCTGTCAATTTTGCCACACTAGCGGTGACTTGGCACTCAGCGTCCAGAAGGGAGGACCAGGACATAAAATTCTGGTCCTGTCCCGACTCCTCCTTAACGCTGATATGAGTCACATGAAGCAGTGCAGCATTATTCAACGGAACACCCTGTACCATGCTTTTCAGTCCCTCTTGAAGCCCTGTTCCAGCCCCCCGCCGTTGGCAGCTCTGCAGCCGCTGAACAGGAAGGAGGGAGGGAGGAGCCTGTCCTGCAGCACCTTTTAAATTCGGTCTCCACTAGGGTACTGGAGGGAGTGACTTGGGGTACTTGGATAGAGAGTGAATGGAGGTATTGGGAGAAAGTGGGGGTACTGAGAGTGACTGGGTTACTTAGAGGGTGACTAGGGGTACTGGGAGAGAGTGACTGGGTATAGTGTGAGAGTGGACCTATGCTAGGGTATACTGGGACAGGGTGACTGGTAGCAGTGGTGTAGCGTGGGGCGGCATGTGTGTTTTCATTTTTTTATTATATCAGTATTTTGTAATATACAATACATGTGCTTGTGGGGTAAGGGGGTCAATACTCTACTGGTGGAAGGGAATCATGGTGTGTTACCATGTCCACAGGTTGGGGGGGGGGGCGCACAATTCTTGCCTTGCCCCGGGTGCTGACAACCCACGCTACGCCGCTGGTCATCACTGCAGCATGTTTCGCTCCGTGTCTTTGTTTTTTGATCCAAAAGGTGGATTTGTTTCTGGGGGGGCATTAATAAAAGCCCACCAGTCTACCTCATGACTGAAAAGCAGCGTGAGCAGTGATGGTTCACTACACAGCAGCCTGTGGCTTCATTTTTTGATAGGACACAAGCTCACTAGAGGTGCTGTGACTTTGGCGGGTGAGCTTATTCTTTTAATGGCCATTAATATAAACCAAAGCCTCTAATTGTGTTTTGTTTGGCACGGTATAATGGGAATAAGCGCAGACGACATTTTTCTCCTTGTTATGTTTTATACATGTTGCTGGGCTGGATACATTTGGTGGTTGCAGCCGCCCCATCGGGGAATAGGCGCGACCCCACCCCTCCTGTACTATGTATGTTTTAATGTACCTCCAGCCAGGTCATCACTGCAGCATGTTCCGCTCCGTGTCTTTGTTTTTTGATCCCAAGGTGGATTTGTTTCTGGGGGGGCATTAATAAAAGCCCACCAGTCTACCTCATGACTGAAAAGCAGCGTGAGCAGTGATGGTTCACTACACAGCAGCCTGTGGCTTCATTTTTTGATAGGACACAAGCTCACTAGAGGTGCCGTGACTTTGGCGGGTGAGCTTATTCTTTTAATGGCTATTAATAGAAACCAAAGCCTCTAATTGTGTTTTGTTTCACACGGTATAATGGGAATAAGCGCAGATGACATTTTTCTCCCGCGTTAGGATTATGCTTACACTCTCTGCTTACGCTTTGCACTCCCCATGTTAAGTATAGGGAGCGCAAAGTACATTAAGCTGCCACAAAAAGGTGTTAATACCGATTCGCTAATGGGTTTTTTAACCAGTTAGCGATCGGGAGGTGATACAGGCAGAATGCTAACGAGGTGTTAGGGCCCTTGGAGTTTTATTTCTATGGATCTCTGTGATAAGCTCAAACATAGCGCAAATTGCTGTGAGTTTTATTGCTATGGATCTCTGTGATACGCTCATACACACCACTGAGAGTTTTACTGCTGTGGGGCTCTGTTATACACTCATACACACCACAGATTACTGAGTTTTATTGCTGTGGAGGTCTGTGATATCGTTACAAGTATTTGTGATACTCATACATACCACACATTGTTGTAAGTTTTTATTGCCGTGGAGCTGGCTGGCCATCCACTGGGTCTGTAGCCGAACGACCGACTTGGGTCATCCGCCTATGGACAATGCTGTTGGCCAACCAGGATTGTGCACTGGAAACGTCTATGGACGACCCATGTCGGCCAACAGACCAGCCACCGAACAAAGAAAAGATAAACAAAAATTAAAAAAAAAAAAAAACGATGAAGGAGAAAATAACCCTGTCCCTGGTGCTGAAGCCAATGCAGCCAAACAGAGAAAAAAAAATCCCTTGTTGAAGGCTGCAGGGGGAAAAAAAACCCTGTCCTTGGTGCTGCAATAGGTTCAGGTAAAAAAAACACACCGCGTTCAGCAAGGAAAAAAAGCCTCGTCTTTTTTTTTTTAAAAAAAAAAAACATAATATCGGGAATCAAATATTTTGCCTAAAAAATACTCAAAAAAAAAAAGATAAAAAGAATAAACAGTTGAATAAAAACGAAAGTATTTTTTACATCAAATCCTATGGGCTGTCGAACTGAATCATTTCTCTATGGGACAATTTCCCTGTCGCGGCACAGCGGTTTAACTATAAAATTCATCTTTTTTTAACCCTTTCGCTGTTGGCGCCGAATCTCGATCCAGCCCCAAGGGGTTAAAGACAGGCACTGCTTAGAAGGGCAGGGCTAGCGTGATGACGTCTATCGTGTCTGCTGGTGTCCCGGAGGCTGGACTGACATCAAGGATGCCAGCCCACACCGGGGACTGCACCGGCCTGTGCAAGGATGCGCCCAGAGCACCCTCCGCACTTAGCAGCCAAGTGGTTAATGTAACTTGTACCAAATCGTCTGATTTCATCTGACAAATCCTTATCAAATTGGAAGGATCGCTAGTCTGTTGTAGTCACAAAAAAATCATCTGAAATTCTCCGATGGAAGTCGTTGGCAGTGCAAGATGGCTGATTCACCTGCATGTTGTGGGATCGGATAGACGACGGCAGACGATATCTGATGATCACACCATCGCACGTACACGGACCCAGCAGACGGCCAGCCTAGAGGTCTTAGAAACACAACAGACAGATGAGATTCTAACTCATTAATTGTAATTATTTTTTTTTTTTGTGGGGAAAAAAGACAACTCTAAATGCCCATGCTTTTATTTTTTCCCATTCCAGCCCTGATAATGAGTTATGTTCGGCTGTGTGTGATGGGAGTCTGCAGCCCTGTTCCAGATAAAATGCTAGGTTAAGTGGAGGCATTTTCTACAACCCACCCTGCCTCACCAGTA
>RXON01001980.1:20000-40468 GCA_009667805.1 Leptobrachium leishanense | reverse complement strand
GTCGCAGACCTCCGCTCGTCCATCTGTCCTGCTCTCCAGACACAACCTTTCCAAGAGCAGACTGGCCGCTGAGTTGCTCAGAACTCAGTGCCTCGTGGAGCCTGATCTGTAGCTTCAGACCCGCTTGGTCTGATCCTCTGCCCTGGAGCCTTTTCAATGACTTTCCAGATGGCCACTCAGTGCCTTCTGAGAAGGGGACGTAAGAGTACCCCGAAAGAGACACCAGACAGGCTGTATGTTCAATCAGGAATAACTATCTTTTATTGAAAAATGCCAGTATTTATGGGGTCTAAAAGGGATCAT
This sequence comes from Leptobrachium leishanense, assembly GCA_009667805.1. Taxonomy (NCBI): domain Eukaryota; kingdom Metazoa; phylum Chordata; class Amphibia; order Anura; family Megophryidae; genus Leptobrachium; species Leptobrachium leishanense. The sequence goes on along the minus strand of RXON01001980.1, from coordinate 40,165 downwards.
TTGCATATACCAAACCCCCTTTGAAATCACTGGGTAATTCCACTGGAACATAATTACACAAACATTGACATCTTGGAACTCTAATTACATTAGGTCAGTTATCACACACTTAATTCACATAATCCATTGTCCCAATAGATCAGATTGGGACAATGTTCACAAATTACACAATGGATAAACAGACACAGCATTCTTGCATAATCACAGAGCACACAAACCTAATTACATTTTGCTTAAACAAAGAAATAAAGATTAGTCCTCGCGCTTGTAGTGGGAGATTCTTCAGTCCTCTAAATATCCTAAAAAAGACAATAAAAAACATACATTGCACAGTATGTACTGTCTTTCTGCATATTTAAATCGAGTGGTAGACATAAACTCCCTCATTAAAGAGCCTTAGTAAAGTCGGCTCTGGGCTGTAAATGCCATATGTTGGGTTGATGAACCTCACCACCTCCAGGCCTTCACTTCCAGCATCATTAGGCAGGATCCATCCAAACTGCAAACCTGGCTCCTGCAGTATCACTGCAATCAGGACACCGGAGTAAAGGAACAAGGACCCAGATGAAAAGGATAAAAAAGCCAGTAAACTGATTTTATTAGCACAACGCGTTTCGACAAACTGTCCTCATCAAGGTGTATAAACATATTAAAACAGCATAGGCTTTTATGCATGTGTAGTAGGGGCATTCATTTGCAACACCTGAAAATGATTAAATCAGCGATCTCCGTTTATTATGTCCCGCTTCCGTGTTCAAACACTGCGAGAATCCCGGCATTTGCAGATGATGTCACTTCCGGTCCGGCAGGGTGCGCAATAACCCTGTAGGTCATAAGTCATCACTTGCCGATAGCCTCCTCCGAGCGCCATATTGCAAGTGGGCAACATATACTGAAACCCCTCCTAACATAATCATGTTAAAAACGCCATTGTATAAATAAAATTGCTTACAAAAGTACACATTCAGAAAAATACTACAACTTATAAAAGATTAAAAATATCAAAATCCATATTTAACCCCGCAGGGGCCAGACAACCCAGATCAAAAATCCACTTGTTTTCTAATTTGTTTAATGCTTGTAAGTGGTCAACACCCCTCCAATGTTTGGAAATTTGATCTATCCCCACAAATTTAAAAAAGTAGTATCACCCCCATGACAGGAGGAAAAAGGAGCTGATACACTATGTTTAGCATATTGTCTTTTTATATTATAAATATGCTCTGAAATCCTTGTTTTCAGCATTCTAGTGGTACGCACGATATATTGGAAACCACATGGGCACCACAACAAGTACACCACATTGAAATGACCAGAATTACAAGTGATTAAAGTGTTAACTTTATAACTTTGATTATTAGAAAAAGATTTAAAATCCGATATATATCTGTCGATCTTACTGTTCTACAGCATGAACAAACACCACATTTAAAAAAGCCTTTCTTATTTTTCTTTAATTCCGATAAAAAAAATTCCTTTCACATCAATATCTAAAGAGCTCTTAGTTAGGGTAAGCTTGAGAATCTTTGCCCCTGTGACCGGCCTACACCCTCACCGCCCGTTCGTAATGATGGACTCTGCGTTGTGTTGTATGTTGGTGTGGTGCAGCAAGGACGAGACCGGCAACATGTGACTTTTTTTGGGGAACGGATTTTACTTCAGGCGACTCCTCTGCCTCTGGCGCCGCTTCTCCTCTGAATAAAATATATACATATATACAGGAATGAATATATATATCAGGAGACGTTCCACCTCTGCTTCTCAAGACTCACGTGCTCTGATAAGCATCTGAATAACATTATATGAATAACCATATACATGAATTAACAAAATTATTTACAAATGACAAGACAAATACACAATAAGACATAAAAATAATAATAAACTGGAACATACCTGAATAAAATAATATACATATATACAGGAATGAATATATATATCAGGAGACGTTCCACCTGTACAACAAAATATAACATTACGCTATGTACAGAACCCCCTGATCACAATATACATGAAAAACCTGCACATTCTACCTATATACACTTTTATTCAGGACATCTAATAAAATAAACAGCCTTAAATTTAGTGGAGCATATAATACAAAAGGATAGTTATAGAACACTATAACAGGGACATGGGCCTAACTGCTGCAACTCAAAAACGAAAGTAAAAAAAGAAGACAAAATACCGGTTTTAACATGGATTCTAATCCAGCTATACTATATACATCTTTGATAAGAGGATTCTATAGGATTTTATAGGTTTTATAGGGTTTTCTAGCTCCTCCTGCCTTAAGCAGAGAGCCTGTCAGACCTCTTACCTCTGCTTCTCAAGCCTCACGTGCTCTGATAAGCCCGGGAAGGAAGGGAACTGCCTAGATCTAACTAGCAGGGAGTGATGTCATCCCTCATTACCATATTAACCCCCTCATAAAAACGGCTGCTCAAACCAAATATAAAAACTACTCACAACAACCCTTTAAAGAACCTAATGCCCCTGGGACTGGAACATATCTATTTTTGTAAGGAATTAGTGTAATACACATATAATGTCCCTTAAAGACACACACACATATATTTATACAGTACACACCCGTTACACCCCCGTATAAATCATTCTCGTCTATCGCCTATAAACTCTTTTAAGTCTTTATTCTGTTGGAGGATATGCCAATTTTTCATGAGTATTTTAGTTATTTCTCTACTATTCGACGAGTGATTAGTAATTAAAGGTACCTGAGTATTATTTGGATCTGTACTAACAGTTTTATGTTTATACTCTAGAAGAGTATCCCTATTTCTAAATAAAATATCATCAAAATCTTTGTCCAAAGTTTCTTGATTATAGCCTTTCTGTAAAAATATCATAAACATTTTAAAAATTAATTTTATAATGCTTTTTTTCATAATGTAATACATCAAATTTTTAAAAATGATCCAAGAATGGCTGAGAAATTCTGCACAGAATGACTCATGGGCTCAGAAATGATGCACAGAATGATGCACAGAATGGCTCATATGCTCAGAAACGATGCACAGAATGACACAGAGTGATGCATAGAATTGTCAGGAATGGCACCGGGGTGGCACCGCAGGTTCAGGGAGTCTGAGCCCAGGATGCAGGGATGCTCTGAAGGTACCTTGGTTAGGCCGATGTTATGTGATCTGAGGCGTGGTACAATGGGGGTTATCCAGGAGAATAGTCAGCAGGCGATCCTAGGTCGAGGGGACTGATACAGCGGGATAGTCGTTGAAGCAAGCAGGGGTCTGATACACGGTAAGTCTTTAGCAATAGATCAGCTATGTTTGCAGGATAGTCTTGCAATGCGAAGCCATGGTAGAAATGTGAGAGTGACTCTTTATTTGCAAGCAGGAGGGTGTGGTGTGTGGTGCTTGTGTTTTTACTGTTTAACCGCTCTCCTTGCTGGATTGGAACAGGGGCAGCACTTTACATGTGCTGCCTGAGCAAGGAATGTGATCCTGGTGTGGTCAGCGATGGGGATCCTGACAAGAATGTCTCATAGGCTCAGAAACGATGCACAGAATAACACACAGAGTGACGCACATAATGATTTATAGGCTCAGAAACGATGCACAGAATGATGCACAGAATGTCTAATAGGCTCAGAAATGATGCACAGAATGATGTACAGAATGGCTCATAGTCTCAGAAATGTCACACAGAATGACACACAGAATGGAGCATGTGCTATAAATGGCGCGCAGGATGACACTTAGGCACAGCAATGACCATTTCTTTCAATTACTTTCATATTCTGAATTTAATCAAAATAGAGCCTATTATATTTGGATGTGGACCATAATAATCAGATTGGTGCAGATGAGATATTTTTATTTTCAGTGCGATACGGTTCTAATATCGTAAATTCAAAATTCAAATTGAAGCAAATTCCCAAATTGTGGATATTTCTTCTTAATATGAATTTATACTAAATCATTCCCTAACTCTAGTCATAAAGCAAGCAGAAATAATAACCATACCAGTTAGCCTAACCCTCATCTTAATCATGAAACAAGCTGATATAATAACTCTAACCCAATCCCTAACCCTAAAAACCTAAAGGTCTCTGTATCAAACTATGAAATGTTTGTATGACATCTACTGATGTATGGCCTGTCGTGTACCTCGATGAGTAAGCAACATGTATATGCTTTGTCAGGTTCTTTGATGGGTCTGGATTCGCTCCTGTCTTTCCATAAAAGCCAGGTATCTCTTCAAATTTGGTACGCACCCTTGGCAGGTTCCAATAGCCTTGCAGGAACTGCGAGAAATGAGATGCCTGTAACAGATTGAATTGGTCCCACCAACAAGTCAAGCACTAATCTATGAACTGCCTGCTTATAGTCTGCTCCATCTGCAAGGTGTGCAATCAGTGATCATGATTGTCACAGGTACCCATCTCTCTGTATCTAGCTATCGGTATATATACCGCAATATGTATTATATAGGCATATTTATAAATATGCCTATCTTTAGATACCAGGCCATTTGGCGCAGCTGGCATAAGAAATCAATGGCTGCGTTTCCAGTCTGCTGGAGGAAACAATTAAGAAGGTTCGTGACAATTTGGATGGGAGATGTAGCAGATTAGATCTGAATTTCTATCTATATAAGGGTCTGCCTGTGTATATGTGTCTATGTGCCTGTTTATATATATCTCCTCCATATAGATTCATATTTGTGTCTGACCATTTGGGAAGCGTATCTCTGGGTCCACAGCTGTTAAGAGTGGGTGCTAAAATGTAATTAAAATGGTTAGCTTTCTCCCCTGGGGGGAGATATCACACATGGCTGTAAAAGGGAATGTCTTTGTGAACTGCCATGTCGTGTAGCCTGTTAGTCGCACCTTGGGAGCCAACCTAGCACCAAGATTTAGGCCCTATCTTCAAAGACAGGAAGCACATCCTTGATCCCTGGGGAGAAGATGGACACCTTTGGGCAATTAAAGATTAACGACGAAGCATACTGAGCATGCTCCGGAGAGGAGAACTCTGGGATATGTAGTGCAGGAGGCTGGGCCATTTGTGGGTGGGTTTTGGAAGGACCAGGAAGTGTATAAATTCTGAAAACTGGCCATGTGCTTTGGCTGATCACTTGGAGTACATTCGAAAGATGACTGATCTGTCCATGCTTCTATCTCCAGGCTCCAGGAGCCATCAATGCTAGCTTACTGATTAGTTTGTCGTAAATAATGCTCTGTGGTTAACCCTTTTCTTTTATTTGCTGTGTAGTGTGTAATTAATTGATTCATTCTAGCTATAATTTTCCTGTAACAAATGCACTGTGATTATATATATCTTTGTTCTGTATCATAAATAAACCTAACCTATTTAAGTTCTGATTCTAGCTGATGAGATCCACGCTAACGAAGAGATTGGGAGTATTGCTATTTGCTTTAACCCTTTCACTACTGAGGACGTGTGGGGAACATCCTAATTGACTCCTAAGGAAAGATAGGGGTGGAGAGAAGGGTTACTTTTAACCCAGATATCTCCTGACTGTTTTCAGCTAGCAGGGTCATGTTTGGTATCATTAGAAAGGCCAGAGCAGGGCCTTTCCAATGATATCAAATATGACCATGTTTAATGTAAAGAAAAAAAATAATAACAATAATAATACAAAAAAGAAAAATGTGTTTTTTTAAGACGTGAAATGGCTCAGCAGTGAAGGGGTTAAGATCGGTTAGATAAGAAATTGTGAGTTGCGGTTGTCGGGGATGGCAGGGATTGTGGAGACTGAAGTCACTGTCCGAGTCTAGGGTAGGCAGATAGTGCGGTTGCTTAGCCCTGCGTCTCCTGTTGCGACGCTCGTAGTGTCCATGAGGACTGGTGGCAGCGTAACTAATAGAATAGGAAGGTGAGCCCAGGGATTGTGGGAGATGTAGTCGTTACCCGCTTCAAGAAAAGATTTGTACTGCGTTGCAATCTTGGGATCATTGTATCGTGCTCTGCGCCCTGTTGCGAGAAAGAAGTGCGTAGAGACAGATAGTGGGTGGCGCAACCCGGCGTCTTTCGCAGCAGCGCGCGTAGTGGTCGTGACAATGATATCTCTACAGGAAATGCTGGGTTGTGCATCAGTGATAGAAGAGGGTGTTTTTTTTATCTAAACAGCATTTCTAAGCAACAAATAAATATTTGTGTTGAAAGTTCAATAAAAACCACTTAAGTCCACTCTTAAAAACAATATTGACTAATCTCACAAGTGCAGCAGCCGGCAGCAATTGAAGACGGCAAATCCCCAAGTCCATAGGGTTAAAGAATAAAGTTTGTAGATTGTTACTTGGCGCTGGCACTATATTTCAACGTCTGTCTTCAAGACCAGGGATGGTAACACTAAATAAATAGGTTACTCGATGTTTCCTCAAAGAGAGAAGAAAAAGATGATTGTGCAGACTATTTTGTAAATAGTCAAGAAAATCGATTAGGCACCAGAAAAGGTGAGCAAGTTCTGCCTTTTCTAAAAAAGGCACCAAAGAGCAGGCATTCGGTGAATTTATGGAGACACCGGTTCCCCTTCTTCAGAGTTCCAGACTCCACAGGTTGAAAGTGGTGATTTCCTGGGAAACTAACAACATGGACTCAAGTCGTTAGAAATCCACAATGGGTTTATTTAAGGCAGATGAAAAACAACAAGTACACCGCAGACGCGTTTCGCTGTGATCAGCTTCATCAGTGGGTGTCACGCCCGCACCCACATCAGTGGGTGTCTTCAGTGGGACACCCACTGATGAAGCTGATCACAGCGAAACGCGTCTGCGGTGTACTTGTTGTTTTTCATCTGCCTTAAATAAACCGATTGTGGATTTCTAACGACTTGAGTCCATGTTGTTAGCTTCCTGGGAAATCACCACTTTCAACCTGTGGAGTCTGGAACTCTGAAGAAGGGGAACCGGTGTCTCCATAAATTCACCGAATGCCTGCTCTTTGGTGCCTTTTTTAGAATAGGCACCAGAAAAGGTGAGCAAGTTCTGCCTTATCGATTTTCTTGACTATTTACAAAATAGTCTGCACAATCATCGCGTAACCTATTTATTTAATGTTACCATCCCTGGTCTTGAAGACAGGCGTTGAAATATAGTGCCAGCGCCAAGTAACAATCTACAAACTTTAGCCTTCGAGAAGATGTCTCCATTCATCAAGGGCATTTTGTATAGCCAACAGTTCTCGATCTCCTATACTATAGTTCATTTCTGCGGGGAGAAGTTTACAGGAAAAAAAGGCTACGGGGTGTAGGACATCATTGTTTTCGGCCCTTTGGGAAAGTATAGCCCTTGTGGCTACTGCTGAAGCGTTGGCTTCCAAAAAATAAGGCTTAGTAGGATTGGGAAGCAACAGTATGGGGGCTGTGGTGAATAGTTCCCGTAGTTTGATGAAAGCCTGTTGAGTGGTATCGGACCAAGAAAAGGGGTTTTTCTTTTTTGTCAACTGGGTTAAAGGAACACGATTTTTGAAAATTTCAGGCAATTCAGCAACTTTTCACTGCTGGTTTTTGTTCTCTGAATAGACGAAGCATTGCTTCTCTATGGGGATTTCACTGCCCTCGAACAGGCAATGAACAGGCAGCGTATGTGCAGGCAATTTGCCAACATTTGGCGAACTGCCTGCTCTCTGCATAGCCGAATGGCCAGGAAAGGTAACCGTACGCTAAATTTCACTGTTCAGTTACCTTTCGGCCACAATTCGGATCTCTTTCAATAACCCTGACTGTCTTGACTTAGCCAAGCAAGGTCTTATCATCCAGGGTGACAGGTCTGTTCACATTGTATAAAGATGCGTTTGAAATTCAGGCTGTACAGTCTGAACAAGTCAAATGAAAGCCAGATACCTATGTACATGTAAGGTCTGCAGTATGTTCTGAGAAAGGCCTATAAGAAGAACTGAGAAACGCTTTACCTAAGTGTGATACCAGTCCTTTAACCCCTTCTCTACCAAGTGATTTTCCAAAAAAACATTGTCAGAAACCAGTGTTTTTTTTGTAAAATCATTTCTAACTCATTTTACAGTAATAAATAGCTATTACTGTAAAAAACCTATTTGGCCAGTAGATGGCACCATCTACTGGCAAATTGAGATACAGAGGTTTGAGCAGCATGTCTAATTTATTTTTTCTCCCTGCATTGGTTGCTAGAAGCCCACAATTTCACAGCATTCAGCAGCTGATTTTACAGTTTTTAGCTCTTCGGGCATTATGCCCATAAGGCTAAATCTTTGGGGGCACCTTCTGCAGCCCAAAAGCAAACACATTTCATTAGCTTTTGGACTGCAAATCAGAAGATCGAGATATCTCAATATAGAGGCACCAGAACTTGAAGTCAGAGATATCTCAATCTCGGTAGTGAAGGGGTTAAGCTGCAGGGGTTTTGCAATAATGAAGCAGAGGTAGATCTAAACAGAGAAAACAACTATGGGGAGGAGGAGCACCAGTCTTTGATGTGCACAGCCAATGACCCATGTTTGCGTTCTAGGCCCGGAGAGGTCGACTGGTGTGTTGACCGGTGAGGCGATCCCAAAGCAGATGCCATGGGATTGCCAGAGTATGGGTGAGGTCTGACATTACATCATACTATCACCATACCAATGATTTTGATGGGAGTTTCATAATTCTGCCGCTTCCCTGGCTAAGAGAGACATAAAGGATCTCCGACTTTGATAGGTTTATCTTGAGACCAGCAATTCGACCACAATTGGAATTATGTTGTTATAGCAAGTAGCCCTAGCGAGGCATTGGGCTGAGTTGTTGGAGAGCATGCCATCAGCATATGAGGAGACCTTGTGCTCAGAAGTTGCTCATAGCAGACCGTGAACATTGTGGGTTTGCAAAGTATTGGTTCCAGGAATGGCTCCAGGGAGAGAGCCCTGCCTCATACTATTCCGTAACAGGAACGCCGCTGATTATGCACTGTTGACATGGACCCTAGATGTTTTTTTGATTATATACAACCCTTTTCTTTTTCTTTTCTTTATTCTGAAATCCATTGGCATGATTACAAATTTTATAAGCTCTATTTGGACCTTGAAATCTGTTCTCCTTTTTAATTTGATACAATTTAATATTTGATTATCTAAACTTAAAATAGGCTTTATCAGGAACATTTCATCCAGTTCGACCAGTAGAACATCTAGGTGGCAGAATTGCTTTGATGTGGCTCTGGTACTCTAATAAATTCCAGTCCTGGGGTCGAGATAATTAGGCGTTTTATGCTTTCTGTAGCCAGTGTCAACACAACTTGAACAACTGGACACTCTCACAAAACTGTATTCATTTCTGGTAATCTTTCTCCATTTACTCATGATGTCAAGACCCATTCTGGCCCGAACTGTCTTTAACGCCTTCAATAAAATGAATGCACTCTGTGCACTAGACCTTCTTCTTTTCTGAAAACCTTCTTATCACCATCTTTTCAGATGGAGAGCACAATGGATCTCACACGATGGTGTAAAATCCAGCAGAAATGCTGAAAACAAGAAGTTTAACTTTATTTAACCCTTTCAATGCGGAGGACGCGCTCAGCGCGTCCTCCGCATTACCGCTGCTGTGCGGAGGACGCGCTGAGCGCGTCCTCCCATTGGGGTCAGCGTTCGGCCGGGTTCCGGCCGATCGCTGGCCCTCCCGGTGCGGGCTGACATCCTCGATGTCAGCCGCGCATCCGGGACCGCAGCCGCCGGAATTAGGTGTCATCGCGGCAGCGCGATGACACCTAATTCAGCCCCCCCCCCGCATGTGCGGAGGAGGCGCCTGAAAGGGAGGGGGGGAGGTCCTTCGGACCTCTCTCCCTCCCGATCGGCGGCTCTGCGGGGGTTAACCCAGGCATCATTTGGAAGGGCACAGCCTGCCCTTCCAAATGGTGCCTGGCATTAACCCCTGGGGAGCTGGATCGCGAATCGGCGCTGAAAAGCGCCGGTTCGCGATCCTTTCCCGGAGCTGGCCGACATCTTGGATGTCGGCCAAGCCTCCGGGAACTCCACCTGAGGACTGGCGTCATCGTGCGTAGCACGATGACGCCAGTCCTAGAGTTAACCCCTAACTGCCACCAACGGTGGAGATAGGGTGTTCCAATGAACTCCCTATCTCCCGATCCGTGGCAGTTAGGGGTTAATGTTTGGTATGGTTGGATCGGCCAGAGCATGGCCGTTCCAACAATACCAAACTTGAATGTGAAAAAAGTTTTTAAAAAAAAAAAAATTAAAAATAAAAATATATTTTAAAAAAAAAATTATAAAAAAAAATAAACATTTTTTTTTCTTTTTTTTGGTTTGTTAGTGTAGCAATATTGTTCCCATTGCAATTATAATGTGAACAATGATGCTGCACTAACGATTTTTGTATGCGGTGCGTTTGTTAAAAATCGCGTAATTTTCCCCCAAAAAAAATGTAACGAGACCCCATCTCTAATTTTTTTAACAAGCGCACCCCATACAAAATATAACCGCAATTGCTCGCATGTTAAAAAAAACACTTTACACGTTGTAAATTATTGAAAATACATATTTTATTGCATTTTTTGTTATAATATACAGACATGACATAACGTATACATATAATAATGACATATTATGAATCTACCGAGTCTGACGGAAAGAACGATATATAATATGTCTGGGTCATATACTAAAATAAGCCTTAAAAACACGTTTAAACATGATGATCAAAACCGGTAAAAATGACCTCAGCACAGAGGCGGGAAAAGCCTCAGCAGCGAAAGGGTTAAGTATTTGAAGCCAATATGAAAAAAAAAATATTTTGCTATCAAACATGGGGGGAAAATTCTCTTAAACATTTATTGTGGAAATTAAGCTTAAACGTTTACTATATTAAACTCAATCATTACAATATTATTATATTTTACACTTTAGGAAATTAAACCAACAGCAATTAAAGATTGTATTTATTGAAACATTGAAGACATTATATTAGATATGAGTTTGATCACAGGCAGTGAATCCTATGACTGTTTCTTCTTACACGATCCAGTAACGAAACTGCTGAAAACCGCAGACAGTTGAAAATCCTGAAGCTGTGTGCTATTGTTGTCTGTACATTGGGCTGATCTATTTCATCAGGATATTCATAATCTATACATTAAGTTCTTATTTTATTTCATCATTTTTGTACAATCATATTTTATCCTGAGAAATGGAAGATACAATATATTCTGCGTCTTATGAAATATGTTCTAATTGTGTTCATTTATTTTACATAAACATTTTCTCACAGCGTCTTTGATGTCTTTATTCTTCAGGCTGTAAATGATGGGGTTAATTATAGGAGTGAACACAGTGTACAACAAGGACACAGCTTTACTGACAGTCAATGATTTTCCTTTAGATGGAATCATGTAACTTCCAAGGAGAGTTCCATAGAAAATAGAAACCACGGCCAGGTGGGAGCTGCAGGTGGAGAAGGCTTTCCCTCGCCCGGTGTCAGTGGAGATTCTAAGAACAGCCCGGACAATACACACATAGGAAGCTATCGTAAATATAAGTGGGCAAAGAGCAATAGGAATACTTAAAAAAAAAATTTGCGTTTCAAAGAAATGTGTGTCTGAGCAGGAAAGCTCCTTCAGTGGGACAAGATCACAGAAAAAATGGTCAATGACATTTGGGCCACAAAAATCAAACTGAGCAACTGACAACGTATTAATCAATGCTACAGAAAAGCCTAAAAGCCAAGAAACACTAATCAATTTAACGCACAGTACAGACCTCATTGCCGTATTGTATCTCAGAGGGTTACAGATGGCCAGATATCTGTCATAAGACATTATAGTCAGAATCAAACACTCAGAAGATTCAGAGGAAACAAAAAAATAAAACTGTGTCATACAACATGAAAAAGACATGGCGCCCCCTTCATTCCATATAATATAAAGTGCGTTCGGGACAATGTCTGTGGTCAGAAGTAAATCAGAAAGGGACAGCTGTGTCAGGAAGAAGTACATGGGAGACTGCAGACTGCGGTTGGAGGCCACCAGCCAGATGATCAGAAGATTCCCACAGATTGTTCCAAAGAGAAAAAGAAGAAAACAAAGTAAAAGTATTATTCTGACACTCTGAAAAGTCTGAAATCCGAGGAGAAGAAACTTAGTGACGCTGGTCTGGTTCATTGCATTCATTACCTGGGTGAGAGGATTAAAGGATGGATATTGGTAATGGGATTCATTGATTATTTCCTCTCATTGATATCAGGCAGTAATGTGCGGCTCTGATTGTACGTCAGGACGTGCAAATATTTTAATTACCTCATAATAAATTATTAAATACTATTGATTTAAATTCTTACCTTGTTTTATTTCACACGAATGTATTTGAACACTCCGTTGATGGTTTTTGCTGCAATCGTTTAGGTAATGTAGCATTGCAAAATACAGAGACTTAACCCCGGGTAGAGAGTCTGAAGCTTCATGCTCCAAGTAAAATGCAAAGAGCTTTTACTGAGATACTCAAAACTGTGGAAGGATCCTTCATGTGCACCTCAGGGCAACGGGCAATAAATCAGACAATGCAATAAAAATGAGACAACCACTTGAGCTGCTGTGAAAGTAGTCCACTTGCACAACCAGTTTACATGGATTGGAGAAGCAAACAAAGAAACAGATAGTGCTATACACTAAAGAAGTAGTAGTGCCCTGAAATGACTCTTTGTTTGTTGCTTCTTCACTCCATGTAAACAGGCTGCACAAGTGGACTATGTTCACAGCAGCCATGGCTGGACTTACTGGGAGGAATCCCGGCAGGCTGCTTGATTTATGGGCTGCTGGTGCTGGGGAGCCATGCGACCAGAGAAAACAAAGGCTTCCGCATCCGGATCCTCTCCTAATCCCTGTTATCTTCCAGTCCCCGTACATCACACACTGTGTGCACGAGGAGGGAAGGGGGTGGGCTGCTGAGGAGGAGATGAGCGACAGCCTGGGACCCAGGGAGACAAAAAGGACAGCTCCCCCCTCTCTTCTGACCTGGTAGGCACCGAGTGCCGGTCGGTAGACCTGGAAACAGCAACAACAAAGTCTGCCTGGATATCCCCTGCTTTCTGCCCTGCTTCCTCCATTCCAGCAGCAGCTTCAAGTCCTGACAGGGAGGTAAAGGAGCACACTGAGTAAATTAAGTTTCAGTGGCGGGATTCATGTCTAGTGAAGTTTGTCTGATATTTAAGTTCAAAATCCTTATCCTTACCTACAAAACCCTCACTAACTCAGCGCCCCATTACCTGTCCTCACTAATCACCAAATACACCCCAGCCCGCTCCCTAAGGTCAAACAGTGACCTGCACCTAGCTTCTCCCCGCATCACCTCTTCCCATGATAGACTGCAGGATTTCTCACGCGCAGCCCCCACTCTCTGGAACGCTCTCCCTCGTGCTGTCAGACTTTCCCCTAACTTCTCTTCCTTCAAACGCTCCCTGAAAACATTCCTATTTAGGGAAGCCTACCACCCAACTCACTGACGCAACCATCAATCACTCTCACCTTACAGTCCTCTCCTCCTGTTTCCAACCCCAACCCTCCTAGATTGTGAGTTCCTACGGGAATAGGGCCCTCATCTCCTCCTGTACTGTTTGTCAAATGTTGTTCAATGTATTGTAACCCTGTCTGTACTGTGCTTATTGTACAGCGCTGCGGAATATGCTGGCGCTTTATAAATAAATAATAATAATAATAATAATAATATTCCTCCTTATATGAATTATTTAGTCCTATTTATATAAATAACTGTTTAATGGGTTCACTCTATCAGGGTTATTCAGAGAATGATGTACCCTGGGCACCACATAGTGGTTATTGTTTGTTGTAATATAATCAATAAACCAATACAAAAATAACATGTGTGTAGTACTTGAAACAGCCGCTGTCCTCTTCCACTTTGTTAAGTATCCCAAATAACAAATAAACGTTAGTCTGCGCTTCCTTCAATTTTCTGCCAGGCATATGAGTAAATGAGGTCCCTTTCTTCTTTTGATGGGGATAACCTCAAATGAGATAAAGTGACATAGTACAGCCTGTAGAAATTATGCAGTATAGAAAAATTTGGAGTGTTACTCACGTGTTGGAGTGCCAACAACTTGGGCACTCGATGTTTGGGCAGCCAGCAATTTTTTGTGGGAGCGCTGGATCACCCCTCCAGGAATTGGATGCTTCTCAAAATCTCCCGTTTTCAGTTGACAGCAAAAAATCAGGATTAAAATATTATCATTTAAAATAGATAATTTATTGAGTAAAATTATATAAAAATACAGCCAGTACGCGTTTCGCGAGTATTCGCTTCATCAGCTGGTGTATCTTAAAAACTCCATAAAGAGTAATAGTAATGGTAATGTCCATAAATAGTAACGTCCGTAATAGATAATTGAAACTGAAAGTGCGCCAAAAGAACAATTAATATGTCACATGTGAGTAGCGTCTTCCGCATGCCATATGCGTTCCATCAAAAGTCTTTTCTGATTCGCTATTAAGTCTTTCACTCTGTTGCTTCGCTTCAAATCCTTTCCAATTCACCACTGCTTCTTTCACTCTCATTGTGGGCTAGACAGTGAAGGCAGTCGGCAAAGTTAGTGATAGAAAGGGCAATACAAATAATCAAAAACAAATATATCTGGGGACAATAAAAGATCCTGATAGATGCGTGATGTTTATAAACAATAGTTTATTTCACTAACATTCAGTGCTCTCTGGTTCACCTCACTTCAACAAGTTAAATTTGCAGACCATGCGGTGAATTCAGCATTCACTGCAAGGTCCCCAAAGTGCGGTGAATCGACCCGTCGAAAGTTGCAAACCTGCTGAATGCCGCAGATCAACCCACCGAAGGCAGCCGCAAACCTGCTGAGCAAACCGCCGAACACACCTGCCAAGCGCAGCCACTGAAGAGACTGTCGAACACAACAGCAAACCACCAAAGAGACTGCTGAATGCACCCGTACGTCACCAAAGAGACTGCTGAACACACCCACAAGCCATCGAAGAAACTGCCAAAGGCACACGACGGCCTGCCCAACACAGCCACAAAAAGCTGACCAGCAGCTGAACGGGTTAAAAAAAACCCCCAAAAAAACCCAACTTTTAAATGTGGTTTGCAAAAAACTACTGCATGAAATTAGTATATAAAGTCCTATGAATAATAATAAAAAGGTCTGTTACAGAAAAAAAACTAAATTTTAACAAAGTTCACCAGAAAAATGCCTAAAAAAATTAAGACTTTTTGCTGCAGATTAAAAGAATAAATGGTTTATCAGATATTGGATAAAAACGGGAATATTTTTACATTGAAACCTATGGGATTCTCCTGAAAAAACTTGCCGAATGAAACCACTGAACATCAGGGCGATTTCACTGACATTTCTCTGCTGTTCGGTGTCTGTGAATAGATTAACCACTGCTTCTCTATGGGGGATTTCACTGCTGCCGAACAGGCACCATATTTCCCTGGCAATTCAACAAAATTTGCCAAACTGCCTGCTATTTGAATAGCCGAATGGCCCCGAAATTGCACCAAACAGGGAATTTCCCTATACGGTGCAATTTTTGGGCCAGTTTGGCTCTCTTTGAATAACCCTATATATATGTGGGACTCTAGCTTCACTCAGGGACTGGTCAGTAATGAGAGTTGTAATTATTATTTTATTATTATGGAATGTCTCCTCTGTTATATACCAGGATTTTATTTCTGCTTTTATTTTTCTTGTGTTCTTTCACCATAAGAGCTTGTGGGTGATATTCCTTGCCCTGTGTTAAAATGGGGACGCTAAGGTAAATAATGTGCACCTGCAGGTTTCCCCTTAGTGTCCCTGTTTAAGCTCCATATTACGGGTCAAGTGCTGTTTCAGAAGTCTGCCCCGTAATGCAGCACTAAGCGCCACTGCAAGTACCTCCTCCTGCAGTTCATAGGACTCGATGGAGGCTTTTGTTGCCCGGCCGCGTGACCTGCAGGATCTTGCCTCTCGTGAGATCTTGCAGGTCTGCAACTTGATTTGTGGAGGGAGACTGGGGACTTTAGTCTGTATATATTTTCACTGGGTGGGATAAATTGTAACGGGGTGGGAAATATTGTCACAGGAAGGGATATATATTGTCACGGGGCAGGGTATATTGTCATGGAGTGGGATATATTAGGAGCAAGTGAGCAGTCAGTTCTTGAATTTCATGTATTGAAGCAGAAAAATGGGTGAAACGATCTGAGTGACTTTGACATGTGCCAAATAGTGATGGCCAGACGATGGTATCATCATGGTATCTCCAAAACGGCACATCTTGTGGAGTGTTCCTGGAGCGCAGGGGTTATTACCTACCAAAAATGGTGCAAGGAAGGACAACTGGTGGACTGGAGTCATAGGCATTTATGGGCGCCCAAGGATCTTTGTTGCATGTGGGGAGTGAAGGTTAGCCCATCTGATCTGATCTCACAGAATTACTGGAGATCAAACTGAGACATTTAATACTGGCCATGATACAAAGGTGTCAGCACACATGTGACAAGCACCACCTACCTAGAGATTGCTGCACACGAGGTACACCCCTTCATGGCCATGGTGTTCCCTGGTGGCAGTTGCCTCTTTCAGCAGCATAATGCCCCCTGTTGCACAGCAAACAGTGCTCAGGAATGGTTTGGGAAACATGACAAATATTTAAAGGTGTTGCCTTGGCCTCCAAATTCCCCAGATCTCAATCTTATTGAGCACTGTGGGATGTGCTGGAACAACAAATCTCATTCATAGAGGCCCCACCGTGCAACATGCAGAGCTTAAAGGGACATGCTGCTTTGCTAGTGTGCTTTTAAAAATGTGCAATGCCTTTTGAAGCCAGTAGTGTCAATTAGGGATGAGCCGAACACCCCCGTGGTCGGTTCGCATTCGAACTCGAAAATTTCAAAAGTTCGAGTTCAAACGCGAACACGTAACGAACTCAATGCAAGTCAACGGGACTCGAAAGTTCGATTTTTAGAGTGCCCTGCAAGAGGGCATATATGCAAGATATTTGCCATAAAAGGTGTATGGGGGTCCGGGTAGTGCCCTGGGGGACAGGAAACAAGGAAAATAAGTAAAAAAAAAAACATTTTTAAAGGAACAGTGAGTTTTCCATGAAATAAGGATTAAAAAGAAAAACAAAAAATTCCTTCAAATATCGTGCCTAGGAGGTCCCCATAACCTGCCCGTGAAGTGGTGGATTTGTAGGATGTATAGAAACATTTAAAAACAAAAAAATGACATTTCAAATGACGGTAAACGGTTTTCCTTTAATCTATTCATAAACAGCTGCTTGGGGCGGCAGCCTGTATGAAAAGACATTTTAGGAAGCGCAGAAAAAGTTTAGTGATTTTTTGGCTAAATTATTGTGAAACTTTTGCAGGCTTTGGATGAAAGTAACAATAGGTGCTTTAAAATTGGGCCTTTAGTGTCAGCAACAGTGCCGTCACCCCGTAACCCCTCTGTGGTATTGTGGAAGAGTGCAGGGTTGGACCCTGCGGTCCAATATTAAAATGATATGAATCTGGTAAAGGCGTCAGTGCACCCAAATATTGTGCCTTTGGTGGCAGCAAGTGCCTTCACACCGTAACCCTTTTGTGGTATTGTGGAAGAGTGCAGGGTTGGACCCTGCAGTCCAATAATGAAATGATAGGACCCCCACAATAGCTGCTGGCAATGAGAACACAAAGATTAGAACAATTCCCAGATATTTTGTAGAAATGAAACCCCCAAAATAGTTGATGTCAGTGAGAACACACAGATTACCACAATTCCCAGATATTTTGTAGAAATGAGACCCCAAAATAGTTGCTGGCAGTGAGAACACACAAATTAGAACAATTCCCAGATATTTTGTAGAAGTGAGAACCCTCCCAATAGCTGCTGGCAGTGAGAACACACGCTTACAGAACAATCTCCTCTCAAAAAACACTTGCTGGGGCTGCAAGGGTCGCCTTATATAGTGTGCTGTGGGACTTAGTTCTGTGAGCCCATGATTGGGAAAAATTTGCCCAATCAGGACTCTGAGCCGTGATTGGCATAGTCTTGCACCTGTCTTGCACCTAAACTGTGGTCAGGTGCAGGCTGTAGCCAATTACAAGCTTCAGGCCAGTGTAAAAAGTGCATTGTGGTGCATTGTGGGCGAACATGCGGCGAGCACGCGGAAATGTTCGTAGTACGCCAACATGCGAACAGACGACGTTCGAGTCGAACTCCGAACCTATCAAACCGAACAGCTCATCCCTAGTGTCAATCTGCAGGCATAAAAAGCAAGTAAATATGATTTTTTTCATGCTTAGCTGCTTTTCTTTGTTGGTGTTGTCCACAACCACCTCAGGATGCACTTTGAGCTAACCAATCAGTGCCTATACCTACATATAGATAAAAAAAACACACTGAGCATGTGTGACCGATTTGCTCCTCCTCCCTCCTGCACTGTGAGTTGAGGTGAAGGCGGGACTGAGTGTCATGATGCTCTAGACTAATCCCGGTATGGACAAAACGCGTTGAGTTATGCCTCCTCTTTGTTTTTAACAGCTTAATTTGTTTTTTCCTCTTGAGTGGTCTGTCTTATGGAGTTGTGTACTGGGTTTCTTTTCTGCTTTCCTTATATACTGGTGATGTAGGTGGCTTGAACCACCGAGGTATAGGTAGCGATTACTTCCTATTTTTTGTATGTCCTTTGGACAACTGCTAATTGATGTGGTATCCCCTTGCCTCTCTATTGCGCTCCGACCACTTTCTCTATTCTATTGTTTCACTTCTCGTTGGTTTGTGACTTGTTTTTTTAATAAAGTTACACCCTTGTTGCTACTCCTGTTGCACTTTGTGCAAACTTGGTTCTTGTTCTTAATTGTTTTGGTTATGCCCTGTGGAGTGGCCCTTTGAGCCCCGTTGTTGTTTTGCTCGTTTCTTACTGTAACAGCTGAGCCTGATATATTGTACTCAGAGATAATATAACAAGCACCCGATCTCAGCGCTCACAGCCACTAGATTTAAAGGGCCAAAAAAAAGGCTCCTCTCTGTATAATGTATAGAACATCCTCCTGCATTAATTAAACCCCTCTCTGTATAATGTAGATAACATCCTCCTGCATTAATTAATACCCCTCTCTGTATAATGTATAGAACATCCTCCTGCATTAATTAAACCCCTCTCTGTATAATGTATAGAATATCCTCCTGCATTAATTAATACCCCTCTCTGTATAATGTATATAACATCCTCCTGCATTAATTAAACCCCTCTCTGTATAATGTAGATAACATTCTCCTGCATTAATTAATGCCCCTCTCTGTATAGAATATCCTACCGCATTGGCATGTGGAGAGTGCAGAACTTCAGAATTCAATGCTTATCCAGCACAGGAGAGGGAACTTTTACTTAAACATTGTATCTCTGTGGGGGAGACACAGGAATCTAAAAGCAGGGGAGAGGGAAAATATTAACGTAAATCGGTCTGAAAGCTCAGAGAAGAGATGACTGCTGCAAATTGATTTATATAATAAAATGTGTATTATAGATGAGGAAAGGGGGATAGTGCTCCTGGATAATCTAAAATGTATCAGACCTAAGCCCCTATTATGCAGAGCGGGAGGGGAGATAACACACATTTTATAAAGTCCCTCTCTTCTCCCAGCGCTGCTTGTTATAAAGGGGTTTTTACTATCCAGCCCTCCTGTCATTAGCTTTCAGTGTGATTTATTTGAATGTTTTCCTTCTCCAGCTGCTTTTATCATCTTGTCTGCCTCATAGACATGCAAGGGTTAAGTAAAGGTTCCTCTCCTGTGCTGGCTGTCTGTGCTGCGAGTGAGTATTCTGGAGCTCTATCACTGTCAGATTTTCGGGTAGGGGTCGGGAAGGATTACACATACAAACCTTTTCTGTAGCTTTGCGATGTTGCGCTTCATTACTGGTCTCCTTCACTCATCAATGTAATATCACAAAAAGGACGGAAACTAAAATGTAGTGTATTTTATTTTAGTTTCTTTCGTTTTTTGTACTGAGCAGTTTCGTATCTCGTAAGTCATACTAAAACTAAATTATCCCAAAATTCGGACTAAATCATTTTAGTACTAAAACGAATGCACATGTCTAGTAAAAATGTTTAATTGTCAATTTTTTTTTTCTATACATGCATATCACTTTAAAGGTGTCACGGGCGTGAGCTAAGGTGGGCCAGTTATGCGAG
>RXON01001980.1:0-15000 GCA_009667805.1 Leptobrachium leishanense | reverse complement strand
AGATAGATAGATAGATAGATAGATAGATAGATAGATATACAGATAGATATATAGAAACAGATAGATACACAGGTAAATAAATAGATACAGATAGAAAGATGTATAGATAGATCGATAGATAGATAGAAAGATAGATAGATAGATAGATAGATAGATAGATAGATAGATAGATAGATAGACAGATATAGATAGATAGATAGATAGATAGATAGATAGATAGATAGATACAGATTGATACACATGTAAATAAATAGATAGATACAGATAGATAGACGTAAATAAATAGATAGATAGATACAGATATATAGCTATATAGATGCAGATAGATAGATAGATAGATAGATAGATACAGCTAGATACAGATAGATAGAGATAGATACAGATAGATACAGATAGATAGATAGATATATAGATAGATAGATAGATAGATACAGATTGTTTGATAGATACAGATAGATAGATACATACATACATATAGATAGATTTACACTATTTTGCCAAAAGTATTTGCTCACCTGCCTTGACTTGCATATGGAAGGGTGATAAAAAACTACTTTTGGCAATATAGTGTAGATAGATATAGATACAGATAGATACATACAGATAGATATAGATAGATACAGATAGATATATACAGATAGATAGATAGACAAGTAAATAAATAGATATAGATTGATAGATAGATACAGATAGATAGATAGATATAGATAGATAGATAGATAGAAAGATAGATATAAAGATAGATAGATAGATATACAGATAGATACACATGTAAATAAATAGATACAGATAGAAAGATATATAGATAGATCGATAGATAGATAGATAGACAGATATAGATAGATAGATAGATAGATAGATAGATAGATAGATAGATAGATAGATACAGATTGATACACATGTAAATACATAGATAGATACAGATAGATAGACGTAAATAAATAGATAGATAGATAGATAGATAGATAGTAGATAGATACAGATATATAGCTATATAGATGCAGATAGATAGATAGATAGATACAGATAGATAGATAGATAGATAGATAGATAGATAGATAGATAGATACAGATAGATAGATTCAGATATATAGATAGATAGATAGATAGAGATTGTTTGATAGATACAGATAGATAGATAGAAGATAGATACATATAGATAGATATACACTATTTTGCCAAAAGTATTTGCTCACCTGCCTTGACTTGCATATGGAAGGGTGTGTAAAAAAATACTTTTGGCAATATTAGTGTAGATAGATATAGATACAGATAGATACATACAGAGTAGAAAAGATAGATACAGATAGATAGATACAGATAGATACAGATAGATACAGATAGATACAGATAGATACAGATAGATATAGATAGATATATACAGATAGATACAGATATATACAGATAGATACAGATAGATACAGATAGATACAGATAGATATAGATAGATAGATACATATAGATAGATATACACTATTTTGCCAAAAGTATTTGCTCACCTGCCTTGACTTGCATATGGAAGGGTGATACAAAACTACTTTTGGCAATATAGTGTAGATAGATATAGATACAGATAGATACATACAGATAGATAAAGATAGATACAGATAGATAGATACAGATAGATACAGATAGATACAGATAGATACAGATAGATACAGATAGATATAGATAGATACAGATAGATAGATATATACAGATAGATAGATAGACATTAGGGATGAGCTGTTCGGGTTCGGACGGTTCTAGGTTCGACCCGAACTTAGCCTGTTCGAGCAGATCGCGAACCCCGAAAATTTCCGGGTGTTCGCCGCATGTTCGACCACAATGGACCACAATGCATTTTCCCACTGCCTGAAGCTCCTAATTGGCTACAGCCTTGCACCTGACCACAGGTCTGGTGCAATGGTTGAAGACTATGCCAATCACCGCTCCGAGTCCTGATTGGGCAAATTTTGCCCAATCATGGGCTCACAGAGCTAAGTCCCGCAGCACACTATATAAGGTTTCAACGCAGCGCTTCTGCACACATTTCAGAGGAGATTTCAAAGAAATAGTTGTGTGTGTTGTTACTGCGGTCTGCCACGCTTCTGGGGGGTCTGGGGGGGTCTCATTTCGACCAAATATCAGGGAATTAGGTGATGTGTGTCTTGTCACTGTGCCAGCAATTGTTTGGGTGTTTACAACTTTCTTTAAAACATTTGTGTATTGAGGTGATCTCTGGGTCTCGTCACACAGCCAGCAATTATTTTGGGGCTCACTAATTTCTTTAAACACTTGTGAATTAAGGTGATCTGTGTCTCGTCATACAAACAGTACCACGCTGTATTTTGGGGCTCACTAATTTCTTTAAAACACTTGGGAATTAAGGTGATCTGTGTCTCGTCATACAAACAGTACCACGCAGTATTTTGGGGCTCACCAATTTCTTTAAAACACTTGGGAATTAAGGTGATCTGTGTCTCGTCATACAAAAAGTACCACGCTGTATTTTGGGGCTCACTAATTTCTTTAAAACACTTGGGAATTAAGGTGATCTGTGTCTCGTCGTACAAAAAGTACAACGCTGTATTTTGGGGCTCACTAATTTCTTTAAAACACTTGGGAATTAAGGTGATCTTCTGTGTCTCGTCACACAGCCAGCAATTTTTTTTGGGACTCACTAATTTCTTTAAAACACTTGGGAATTAAGGTGATCTGTGTCTCGTCATACAAAAAGTACCATGCTGTATTTTGGGGCTCATTAATTTCTTTAAAACACTTGTGAATTAAGGTGATCTGTGTCTCGTCATACAAAAAGTACCACGCTGTATTTTGGGGCTCACTAATTTCTTTAAAACACTTGGGAATTAAGGTGAACTGTGTCTCGTCATACAAAAAGTACCACGCGTATTTTGGGGCTCACTAATTTATTTAAAACACTTGGGAATTAAGGTGATCTTCTGTGTCTCGTCACACAGCAGCAATTTTTTTGGGGCTCACTAATCTTTTAAAACACTTGGGAATTAAGGTGATCTGTGTCTCGTCATACAAACGTACCACGCTGTATTTTGGGGCTCACTAATTTCTTTAAAACACTTGGGAATTAAGGTGATCTGTGTCTCGTCATACAAACAGTACCACGTTGTATTTTGGGCTCACTAATTTCTTTAAAACACTTGGAATTAAGGTGATCTGTGTCTCGTCGTACAAACAGTATCACGCTGTATTTTGGGGCTCACTAATTTCTTTTAAAACACTTGGGAATTAAGGTGATCTGTGTCTCGTCATACAAACAGTACCACGTTGTATTTTGGGCTCACTAATTTCTTTAAAACACTTGGGAAAAAAGGTGATCTGTGTCTCGTCATACAAACCAGTACCACGCTGTATTTTGGGGCTCACTAATTTCTTTAAAACACTTGGGAATTAAGGAGATCTGTGTCTCGTCATACATACAGTACATAGAAACATAGAAACATAGAAAGATGTCGGCAGATAAGAACCTTTCGGCCCATCTAGTCTGCCCAATTACATGGATACTTTACTTGGATTTATCTTTGTTTAGGATAGCCTTATGCCTATCCCATGCTTGCTTAAATTCAATTACTGTTTTGGCCTCTACCACTTCAACTGGAAGACTGTTCCATGTATCCACCACCCTCTCAGTAAAATAATGCTTCCTGATGTTACTTTTAAACCTTTGCCCCCTCTAAGACTATGTCCTCTTGTTTTGCTACTTTGTTTCCTTTTAAATATACTCCCTTCCTCTACCTTGTGGATTCCCTTTACGTATTTAAATGTTTCTATCATATCTCCTCTGTCTCGTCTTTTTTCCAAGCTGTACATGTTAAGATCATTAAGCCTTTCCTGGTAACTTTTCTCCTTCAAGCCGTACACCATTTTAGTAGCCCTTCTCTGAACTCTCTCTAAGATGTCTATATCCTTCTGGAGATACGGTCTCCAGTACTGCACACAGTACTCCAAGTGAGGTCTCACCAGTGCTCTGTACAGTGGCATGAGCACTTCCCTTTTCCTACTGCTAATACCTCTCCCTACACAACCAGGCATTCTGCTAGCATTCCTGCTGCTCTATTACATTGACTACTTACCTTTAGATCCTCTGAAATAATAACCCCTAAATCCTTTTCCTCAGATGTTGAGGTTAGGACTGTATCAAATATTCTATATTCAGCCCTTGGGTTTTTACGTCCCAGGTGCATTATCTTGCACTTATCCACATTAAAACTCAATTGCCACAGCTCCGACCATTTTTTTAGTTTACCTAAATCATTTGTCATTTGGCTGATCCCTCCAGGAACGTCAACCTGTTGCCAAATCTTTGTGTCATCAGCAAAAAGACATACTTTTCCATTAAATACCTTCTGCAATATCACTAACAAAAATATTAAATAGAATGGGTCCAAGTACTGACCCCTGAGGTACCCCACTGGTAACAAGACCTTGCGCCGAATAAACTCCATTTACCCACAACCCTCTGTTGCCTGTCACTCAGCCACTGCCTAATCCATTCAACAATATTGGAATCCAAGCTCAAAGATTGCAAATTTATTTGATAAGCCTTCTATGCGGAACAGTATCAAAAGCCTTACTGAAATCCAAAAAGCAATGTTCTACTGCACCACCTGTGTCTATTATTTTTGTTACCCAATCAAAAAATCAATAAGATTAGTTTGGCATGATCTCCCTGAGGTAAACCCATGTTGTTTCTGATCCTGTAATCTATGTGTTTTTAGATGTTCAACAATCCTTTCCTTTAACATGGTTTCCATTAATTTCCCCACTACTGACGTAAGACTAACTGGCCTATAGTTCCCAGATTCCTCCCTACTACCTTCTTGTGAATGGGCACAACATTTGCTAAATTTCCAGTCTTACATAGTTACATAGTTACATAGTTATATAGCTGAAAAAAAGACATGCGTCCATCGGGTTCAGCCTCTCCCACATAACCTACTGCTGTTGATCCAAAAAGAAGGCAAAAAACCCCAGTCTGAATGCTTGCCAATATGCAACATACTGGAAAAAATTCCTTCTTGACCCAGAATGGCAGTCAGATTCTCCTTGGATCAAGAAGCTTTTACCACATATTAAATGTTATAACCCTTAAATTCTGTGTCTGCAGGAAGTCATCCAGTCGTTTTTTAAAAGTCTGTACAGACTCTGACCCAACCACCTCAACAGGCAGAGAATTCCACAGCTGATTGTTCTCACCGTAAAATAACCCTTTCCTATGCTTTAAGCTAAATTTTCTTTCTTTCCAGTCTAAATGGATGACCCCTTGTCCTATGTATAGTCCTGTTAATGAATAGGTTATCAGACAATGGTTGATAATGGCCCCGTATATTTTAATATAAGGTTATCAGATCCCTCTAAGGCGCCTTTTCTCTAAACTAAACAGGTTTTAAGCTTGTTAGTCTTGCCTCATAACTTAACCTTCCATTCCCCTTATTAATTTAGTTGCCCGTCTCTGCACTTTTTCTAACGATATATATCTTTTTTTAAGACAGGTGCCCAAAATTGCACGGCATATTCAAGGTGCGGCCTGACCATTGATTTATACAGAGGCAAAATTATGTTTTTCATCCTGAGTGAACTCCCCTTTTTAATGCATGCCAGTACTTTGCTGGCCTTGGCGGCTGCTGGGACGACTGCCGTTAGCAAGGATTGGTTAAATAAATCTGTTAACGGTTTTGCTATTACATCACTGAGCTCTTTTAATAATTTAGGGTGGATCCCATCAGGCCCCATTGATTTATTTGTCTTTACTTTAGACAGCTGCTGTAGAACCTCCTCCTCTGTAAACTGATATGTAATTGTCTCGTTAGTGTTTCCTCCTAACTGAGGTCCTTTCCTTCCTTTTCTTCTGCAAAGACTGAAACAAAATATTCATTGAGGCAGTCAGCGAGACTTTTATCCCTTTACATACCTTCCTTCTTTGTTTTTAATCTAACTAATCCTTGTTTTGCTTTCTTTTCTCGTTTATGTATCTAAAAAATGTTTGTCCCCCTTTTTTACTGACTGAGCTATTTTCTCTTCTGCGTGTGCTTTGGAAAGCTCTTTATAATTATTTGGCCACGCTGTATTTTGGGGCTCACTAATTTCTTTAAAAGATTTGTGAATTAAGGTTATCTGTCTCTTGTCACTGTCTGCCAGCTATCAGTGTGTCTCACTGAGTTATACCAGAGTTATTTAAAACTTTATACCAGAGTTGAATCAGAGTTACTGTATATTATTAATCTAATACTTTCACTCACCATGTCTGAAAGAACCAAAAAGGACAGGCAGATGCCCCCAGCACAGAAAAGAGGGCAAGCAGCCCCTGTGTTGGAAGGCTGTGTCTCTGGTCGTGGTGGACGTGGTGCATCCTCTGCAGTGGGCACGTTTTGTCCTTTCTAACTGGTGCTGGCCGTCTTAAGCAAGCAGCAACATACAGAGACTTGGTGGATTGGCTAACCAGGCCATCCTCATCCTCCGAGTCCTCTGCCAGCCAGGCTTCTAGTGCTTTTACAGTCCACCTCAGCTGCCAAAGCATCTAATGCAGCCTCCATATTACACAGCTACTCCTGCCGTAGCCTCGCTATCACACACGGAGGATCAGCTGAATTGTTTGACTACAATGAAAGTGACAAAGCTGCTTGAGGATGCGCAGCAAGTACATGTGCTCTGATTCAATCTCTGAGGTTGAGCAAGGGGAGTATAATCAACCTAGAGGAAGGGGGTGCCAGTGATGACACACAAATAACTGGCACTCATGTTGCCCCAGAAGCTGCAGCATACTGCCAAGTTGGCTCCAGTGACGAGGAGATAGGGGGTGAAGATGACATTGATGATGATGAGATCACTGACTCCACCTGGGTGCAAGATCAAACTGAGGAATCAAGTGAGGAGGAGGGGAGGAGGAGAGGCACAAGCAAACACGAGGCACAAAATCCCCTGTGACCAACCGTATAGCACTAGCCAGTCCAAGGCCATCACATGTCAGAGCTGCTCCAGTGCAGAGCGCTGTTGTCTCAAAGAACACATGCAGGAAACTCTGCTCTGCGGAGTTCTTAAGAACTGTGCAGCAGACCCCACCGTTGCTATTTGTAATCTATGTCAGAGGAGGCTGAAGCGTGGGATAAACACCAGACACTT
This sequence comes from Leptobrachium leishanense, assembly GCA_009667805.1. Taxonomy (NCBI): domain Eukaryota; kingdom Metazoa; phylum Chordata; class Amphibia; order Anura; family Megophryidae; genus Leptobrachium; species Leptobrachium leishanense. Next base: position 7,863 of record RXON01001980.1, on the reverse strand, counting down.
GGGTACCACGTGCTTGAGGCGACATATATGAACAAGTAGCCACACATCCCGTTGGGGCAAAACTTGCGTAGGTCCTCCTCCTTCCTTATCTGTCTCTACCCACACTGTATGTCCTGCCATGCAATTGCCTATGCCTACAACCTCCACCGACAGGATGATGCTACAGTAATGGATGTACCAGCAGGTCCTTCCTCACAATGTGACATCATCCCAGTAGGTGAAGATTTACGCAGTCAGATTACGTTGCTGCACCTGCTGCAGCGAAAGAAAAAATATAGTCCCAACCATCCCCAAGCACAGCGTCTATGCCAGCTTAGCAAATTACTCGCATTGCAGCTGCTGCCTTTCCAGCTGGTGGACTCTGCTCCCTTCGTGAATTTGCTGAATGCGCTTTACCACAGTGGCAGGTTGCAAAACGCCATTACTTTTCATGCAAGGCCATTCCAGCACTAATACCAGCACGTGGAAGACAATGTTATCCAGTCATTGGGAAAGGCAGTCAGCAGCAAGGTGCATGTCACTTAGACACGTGGTCCAGCAAGCTGGACAGGGTCGTTACATTTCCTTCACGGCACACTGGGTAACTCTGATTGCAGCTGGGAGGGATCCAAGACGGGGCTCTGTGCTGGAGCTTGTTCACCACCACGCCTCCAGAAAGCTGTTTGTATGAGGTCTGTCTGCTCCACACCACCACCTCTTCCTCCTCTTCCTCCTCCTCCTCCTCCTCCTCCTTCTCTGTCTCTGGCGAAGTGGCAGTTAAACCGACGCCTGACAGGGTCTACGCAATGGCTCAAGCAAAAAAGATGCCAATACTGTGCTTGAGCTGGTTTGTTTAGGGGACAGGAGCCACACCGGGTCAGAAATTTTGTCAGCTCTGCAGGGCAGGTGAAGAAATGGTTTAACACCACGCCAGCGTGAGCTGGGAATGATCGTCTGCGATAAATGGCAGCAATCTTCTCTCTGCCCTACGCAAGGGTAAATTGACGCATGTACCATGCCTAGCACACGTCCTAAATCTGGTGTACAGCATTTCCTAACCAAGTACCCAGGGCTGCCAGAGCTTCTCATCCAGGCCAGAAAAGTTTGCAGCCACTTCAGACGGTCATTCCCAGCAAGCGTTCGCCTGGCAGAAATTCAAAGAAAATTCCAACTTCCACAAACCGTCTGATCTGTGGACATGCCCACCAGGTGGAATTCGACATTAGGCAATGCTGCAGTGTCTGCACAAGCAGCAGAGGGTCATCAACGAGTACCTGTGTGAGTATGGCACAAGGACAGGTTCAGGTCAACTTGTTTCCCCCCCCGCAGTGGCTGATGATCAAGGATGCATGCACTGTACTGTCACCATTTGAGGAGGCAATGAGGATTGTGAGCAGGGACAGTGCATGCATCAGTGACACAATTCCTTTAGTGTTCCTACTGGAGCACACTCTGCAGGGAATTATAGATGTGGATCTAGAGGCAGAGCAGCGGGAGGAAGAGGAGGCTTCCCTAGCTCTCAAGGCCCCAGTCTTTCCGCAGACAGCATTCCAGCGGGTCCTACTCAGATCAGACAGGAGGAGGATGAGGAGGAGGAGGACTATTTAAGTAGTGGGGGCATTGAAGGTGGGAATTCCTCAAGGCAGGGTTTTGTGTGCCCAGAAACAGAAGAGCTTGTGCGTGGCTGGGAGGAGGAAGTGCATGATATGGTCATCCTCATTGACCAGAAAGACTCGTCAGCTAATGCCTCCTCCAACCTACGCTACATGGGCTCCAATGATGCAAAGCCTGCTAAAGGACCCCAAGATTCGTGCTATCAAGGAGAGGGATCATTACTGGTTGGCAACCCTTCTTGATCCACGATACAAGGGGAAGTTGCAGAGCTCACCTGCCCCGCACAGAGGGAGCACAAGATAACAAAACTTGAGGAGGCTCTAAAGCGAAACTTGTGTAACACTTTCCAGGCACTGTTAGATTACCAAGTGCTGACACACGTGTTCTGAGGCTGCAGGTGATCAGAGGATAGCGGTGAAGCCAGGGCCGCTTGACTGATGCATTTTTAAATTTTTTTAGTCCTCGACGCCCAGGGACGTCAAATGTAGGCACCATTGCCAGCGTCTTCACCATATGGTGCAGGACTACCGGGGGCAAGGGCAGACCTGGATACCTTTCCAGCAGATGATCCACTGGCTTACTGGGTGTTGAGATTGGATCACTGGCCAGAACTTAGCCAATATGCTATGCAGCTACTAGGTTGCCCTTCAGCCGACTCTGTAGACTGGCTGACCTTTATAAAAATGAATCAGTCCTGGATCAGCAGCTAACATCCCCTGATGCTGAAGTAATGGAATAGATAGGGGATGTCTCTTCTGCATTCACAAAACCTCCAGCACTGAACTCTTCCACAATACCACAAAAGGGTTACGGTGTGAAGGCACTTGCTGCCATGAAAGGCACAATATCTGGCTGCACTGACGCCCATTAAAAAAAAACAAAAAACTTTTCAATATAGGACCACATAGTCCACCCTGCACTCTTCCACAATACTACAGAGGGGTTACTGTATGATGATATTGCTGGCCTGGCACCAAAGCACAATATCTGGGTTGCACTCACGCCTTAAGATTGCATATCTTTTCAATATAGGACAACATGGGCCACCCCTGCACTCTTCCACAGTACCACAGAGGGGTTACTGTATGATGATACTTGATGGCCTGGCATTAAAAGCACAATGTCTGGGTGCACTGATGCCCATTAACAGATAAAAAATACACTTTTCAATATAGGACCACATGGTCCACCACTGCAATCTTCCACAATACCACAGAGGGGTTACTGTATGATGATACTTGATGGCCTGGCATTAAAGGCACAATATCTGGGTGCACTGATGCCCATTAACAGATAAAAAAACTTTTCAATATAGGACCACATGGTCCACCACTGCACTCTTCCACAATACTATAGAGGGGTTACTGTATGATGATACTTGATGGCCTGGCATTAAAGGCACAATATCTGGGTGCACTGACGCCCATTAACAGATAAAAAAACTTTTCAATATATGACCACATGGTCCACCCCTGCACTCTTCCACAATACGACAGAGGGGTTACTGTATGATGATACTTGATGGCCTGGCATTAAAGGCACAATATCTGGGTGCACTGACGCCCATTAACAGATAAAAAACCTTTTCAATATATGACCACATGGTCCACCCCTGCACTCTTCCACAATACCACAGAGGGGTTACTGTATGATGATACTTGCTGGCCTGGCATTAAAAGCACAATATCTGGGTGCACTGATGCCCATTAACAGATAAAAAATACACTTTTCAATATAGGACCACATGGTCCACCCCTGCACTCTTCCACAATACTACAGAGGGGCTACTGTATGATGATACTTGATGGCCTGGCATTAAAGGCACAATATTTGGTGCACCGACGCCCATTAACAGATAAAAAAACTTTTCATATAGGGACCACAGGATGGTCCACCCCTGCACTCTTCCACAATACTACAGAGGGGTTACTGTATGATGATACTTGATGGCCTGGCATTAAAGGCACAATATCTGGGTGCACTGACGCCCATTAACAGATAAAAAAACTTTTCAATATAGGACCACATGGTCCACCCCTGCATTCTTCCACAATACTACACGAGGGGTTACTGTATGATGATACTTGCTGGCCTGGCATTAAAGGCACAATATCTGGGTGCACTGACGCCCAATTACCAGATCAAAGAACTTTCACATGGTCCATCCCTGCACTCTTCCACAATACTACAGAGGGGTTACTGTAATGATGATACTTGATGGCCTGGCATTAAAGGCACAATATCTGGGTGCACTGCCATTGACGCCGGTATCAGATTCATATCCTCAGAGGTTACGGGTTGCGGTGTGCGGCATGTTGCCGACGCTAAAAAGCCCAATTTTGAAGCACCTATTGTTACTTTCATCCAAAGCCTGCATAAGGTTCACAATAATTTAGCTCAAAAAAAATCACTAAACTTGTTCCGCGTTTCCTAAAATGTCTTTTCATACAGGACTGCCGCCCCAAGCAGTTGTTTATGGATAGATTAAAGGAAAAGCATTTACCGCATATGAAACGTCATTTTTTTGTTTTTAAGTGTTTCTATACATCCTAGAAATCCGCCACTTCACAGGCAGGTTATGGGGACCTCCTAGGCACGATATTTGAAGGAATTTTTCGTTTTTATTTTTAACCCTTATTTCATGGAACTCACTGTCCCTTTAAAATGGTTTTTTTTAAAACTTTTTGTCCTTGTTTCCTGTCCCCCAGGGCACTACCCGGACCCCCATACACCTTTTATGGCAAATATGTAGCATATATGCCCTCTTGGAGGGCACTCTAAAAAACCGAATTTTCAGCCCCCTTGACTTGCATGGGGGTTCGGGTTCGGGTTCGGTCCCGAATAAATGGGAAGTTCGGGTTCGGGCTCGAACCGAACTCGGGGAGTGTTCGGCTCATCCCTAATAGACATTGTGACGGAACGGCCACCACTATACCGTAGCGCGGTACAAAATTTTAAAAATGTTGTTTTAGTATGGTGTATTAGGTTGTATTTTTATAAGTTCCCCCTGTAATTCTCCCCATGGTTGACCTGTTCCCCGCCTGTCCACAGCCCCGGGAAGACGCCCGATCTGTGAATGCCTCGAGCCGCCGCTTACTGTCTCTGCCAAGCCGCCCAAACTTGCCCGCCTTGCCCCGCAGCGTGGAAACAACGCAGAAGAGCACTTCTTGGCCAGTGGGCTCCTAAAAATAGGTGCTTACAGGGGTGCGAATTATAGAATGAAACACCCCGAGAAACCCGAACGCCGACCAGGGATCCCTCGCTGGGAGCGCGGCCGGCAACCAGTGAATCTTGCTCGGGTACAGCCGCCGAACTTTCACCCTTCGCAGCTCGGGCTCTGTAGATCCGATCCGGGCGCCTTTTGGACTGAACCAGCCCCCGGACCCGAGCTACCAGGCTGTACCCCCAGCATGCTGCCGCTCCCAGGGGATCACCCCGGAATCCCTGGTAAAACCCCAAACTCGGGCAGAAAGCCACAAGGAGCACTCACACCACAGGGGGGGCCGGGGGCTGGCCAGACAGGGAGAGGCTCTGGGAGGGGGAACAGACAAGCTGGCGCCGAGACCCGAGATAAGGGCTGCGCACCGTAGGGGTTCCCCCAGGTTAACCCAGGCAGATTGGGCTATGGCTTGAGGTACAAACAAAGATCACCGCAGGAGGACTGAGGGCGGCCAGGGGAGAATCAATGGTTTCATTTCTCATAAATAACCCTGTATTCTCCATGTTAAAATAAACTCATTCCTGTTTGAACCTTTACTCTTGCCTCGGCTAGTAATTGGGGATAACAGGGCTTGGGGAACCGCCGCTGCAAGGACCGTGGAAAGAAACGCTGGATCACTGCCGAATCCCTACCGCCCACTACCCCTGACTCTACACCCCCAGACCAGTTTGGCGCTGACGGCGGATCTACCCGGGCAGGGTAGCAGGGATCCGCTACAGACATGTAAATAAATAGATATAGATAGATAGATAGATAGATAGATAGATAGATAGATAGATAGATAGATAGATAGATAGATAGATAGATAGATACAGATAGATAGATACAGATAAATAGATACAGATAGATAGATAGATAGATAGATAGATAGATAGATAGATAGATAGAAAGATAGAAAGATAGATAGATACAGATAGATACAGATAGATAGAAAGATAGATACATAGATAGATAGATAGATATAGATATACAGATAGATAGATAGATAGATAGATAGATAGATACAGATAGATAGATAGATAGATACAGATAAATACAGATATATAGATAGAAAGATAGATACAGATAGATAGATATATAGATACGTATAGATACAGATAGATACAGATAGATCGATACAGATAGATAGATAGATAGATAGATACAGATAGATAGATAGATAGATAGATAGATACAGATAGATAGATACAGATAGATAGATATATAGATACATATAGATACAGATAGATAGATAGATAGATACAGATAAATAGATACAATAGATAGATAGATACAGATAGATAGATAGATAGATAGATAGATACAGATAGATAGATAGATACAGATAGATAGATAGATAGATAGATAGATACAGATAGATAGATAGATAGATACAGATAGATAGATAGATAGATAGATAGATAGATAGATAGATAGATAGATACAGATAGATAGATATATAGATACATATAGATACAGATAGATACAGATAGATAGATACAGATAGATAGATAAGATAGATAGATAGATACAGATAATAGATAGATAGATAGATGATAGATAGATATATAGATACATATAGATACAGATAGATACAGATAGATAGATACAGATAGATAGATAGATAGATAGATACAGATAGATAGATAGATAGATAGATAGATAGATAGATACAGATAGATAGATACAGATAGATAGATAGATAGATAGATAGATAGATAGATAGATAGATAGATAGATAGACGCTTGTGCTTCAGACTCACGTGCAGCAGCCTCTGTGTATGTGGATGTGAGCTGGTTATTATGGTCAATTTATTCTCTCAGTAAAACCCCAGAGTTAGTACAGGGAGTTCTCTTGGTGCCGCAGATAATCCAGAGAGAAATGTCATGAGGACTTTTACTGATAAACAAAATCATTTCTTAACACTTACTGTCTGTGAAAACACTCACTGATAAATATATGCACCGACACAATGATGTAAAATGTATATTATTCACCCAAAACCTGTAGGTATGTGAGTTTGTGGTGTATATATATCTGTATTTATGTGTGTGTGTCTACATGTATGTAAGTGTGTATACAGTTGCAAGAAAAAGTATGTGAACCCTTTGGGATTACGTGGAGTTTTGCATGAATTGGTCATAAAATGTGCTCTGATCTTCATCTAAGTCACATCAATTTGAAAAACACAGTCTGCTTAAAATAATACAACACAATCATATGTTTTCATGTGTTTATGAACATAACATGTAAACATTCACAGTGCAGGGTGGGAAAAGTATGTGAACCCCTAGCCTAATGACTTCTCCAAGAGCTAATTGGAGCCAGGAGTGAGCCAACCTTGAGTCCTATCAGTGTGATATTATTGGATGTGTTGCTGAAAGCTGTCCTGCCCTTTAAAAACACACACCAGTTTTGGGTTTACTGGTTTCAAGAAGCACTGCCTGATGTGAACCATGCCTCACAGAAAAGAGCTCACAGAAGACCTACGATCAAGAATTGTTGACTAGCATGAAGCTGGAGAGAGTTACAAAAGTATCTCCAAAAGCCTTGATGTTCATGTGTCCACGGTAAGACATACTGTCTACAAATGGAGAAAGTTCAGCATTGTTGCTACTCACCCTAGGCGTGGTCGTCCTGTAAAGATGACTGCAAGAGCACAGCGCAGAATGCTTAATGAGGTAAAGAAGAATCCTAGAGTGTCAGCTAAAGACTTACAGAAATCTCTGGCACATGCTAACATTTTTGTTGACACATCTACAATAAGGAAAACATTAAACAAGAATAGAGTACATGGGACGACACCACGGAGGTTTGCTGTCCAAAAAGAATATTGCAGCACGTTTGAAGTTTGCAAAAGAGCACCTGGATGTTCCACAGCACTACTGGCAAAATATTCTGTGGACAGATGAAACCAAAATTTAGTTGTTTGGAAAAAACACACAACACTATGTGTGGAGAAAAAAGGCACAGCACACCAAAATCAAAACCTCATCCCCACTGTAAAACATGGCGGAGGGAGCATCATGGTTTGGGGCTGCTTTGCTGCCTCAGGCATAGGCGACTCTAC
>RXON01001979.1:0-15806 GCA_009667805.1 Leptobrachium leishanense | reverse complement strand
CAGACGCATTGAAGAGATCACGAGAGGGCCTAGGCCAGAGACCAAGAGAGACCGGTTAGTCCAGAGAGGATCACCCAATCTGAGGAGAAGGAGACCCGCCGGAATCCAGGCATTGCTGCAGACCGGAGGAATCGAACGGAGAGCAGGCGGTGAGCTGGATAAACTGTATGGAGTCAGACAACGGATCCGGCCGCTAGTATCCCCAGTCAAAATCGGGTGGAGAGACGTCCTGGGTCAGCGGAGCCTAAAGCAACCGTCGGATGGGTGAGAGGCCTCCAAGGCTGTTTTATGATTAAAGGACGCTCTGCTGTTTTCTCTCTAAAGTCCACAGGGCCCCAACTGACTAGTCGAAGACCTTCCTTTAATAAACTCACTGGCCAGTTGAACAGTACCCGGGTACCACACACACACACATATACACCTTTCACATTCTGGGACTTAACTTGTGCAGGACTCATTTCCTTTTACGAATCGGAACGGGGGTTAAAGATAAAGATACGTTCCGAATATATTTTTCTCCTTTTCCGCTGCGCGTTTACCGTAATACGAAGGGATTGTATGTTTGGGGTTTTGCTACGTGTCCCCTTTTCTGAACTATCGGGAAATTGCATTGCTTTTATGTTCGGTTGCGAATATATTTTATTTTCCGAAATACGAAGCCTCGAGTTTTGTTTCTTTTTCCGCTACGCATTTTACCGTGATACGAAAATACTGTAATAATACCTGTGAATACCGTGTCCCAACATTTGCTCAAATATTTTAGTAAACTATTTAAATGATAAAAACTCACAACTGTGTTGGAGTATATTTATTCCCTAGTGCGGGGAGACTGACCCGTGGTTCATTTTCAGCGGCTCCTCCGGGAGTGAGCGCTACACTGCATTAATTATACTGTAGAGAGAGGCTTCCCAGCAGTGTGTGGATTCATATGCTGCATTAATTATACTGCAGAGAGGAGCTTCCCAGCAGTGTGTGGATTCATATGCTGCATTAATTATACTGCAGAGAGGCGCTTCCCAGCAGTGTGTGGATTCATATGCTGCATTAATTATACTGCAGAGAGGAGCTTCCCAGCAGTGTGTGGATTCATATGCTGCATTAATTATACTGCAGAGAGGCGCTTCCCAGCAGTGTGTGGATTCATATGCTGCATTAATTATACTGTAGAGGTGCTGCCCGGCAGTGTGCGGAATCATATGCTGTAGAGGTGCTGCCCGGCAGTGTGCGGAATCATAAGCATTTTACCCTTATTTCTCTTCCACCATTACCTTTACTTCCCTTCAACCCCCCCCCCCCCCCCAAACCATCCCCCCCACTCTCCCATAAATAAAAACAGATGACAAAAGTATTGGCGGTTTGAAAAGGTCACGTCTTTTATTTATAATCAAAGGCCAAAAATCATTGCCTTTGTGGCAGAATTATCAGCAATCCTCGCTTTCTGGACTAGGTAACACCAGATAACACTGGTACCATAGATCCAGCCAGATAACACTGGCAACCGCAATGAACCACCAGCATTGCCAGAAATAGCGGCCGGCCCCACGTGGCTAAGCTAGCGCGACCACACGCTGCTCTCTTTATAGCAGATAGCAGGCCGGGAGGATCTTCAAACCAGGAGGCTACCTGTGTTTGGCCGCACAAACCACCACACAGACCCCCAGATCCTCCCCCTCTATTGCCTCTCCACGTGCCAGGGCCGCATATTTCACCCGCCACCAAAAATGAGGACCCTCTTTTCCGCACCAATAAAAGACCGTGACCTTTTCACTTACCTTACACAAGGGTCTTTATCAGCCCTTCGATGTTGCCCCGAAAAGGTTGTTCCTCGCCTTGGACAAATGGACCCCGTCATTCCAAAACAATTCCTCCTGCATTGTCACTATGTTCTGATGCTCCAAAACCTTTCCTCCCATCTCCAGCATAATCTTTTTTGCTGCCTGGTTTAGCTTCTTTCTCCCGATGTATACTGCACCCTGCAGTTCCTCCACACGAATATAGCAATTACGCTAGACCACACTATCTGAACATCCGGCCATTCCTTCCTGAACCACCTAAGTGTTTCCCGGACCCTATTCTGCAAATCTATCGTTGTCATAGCCCCTATGTCGTTACCCCCTGAATGCACTATTATATCTGGCTTCCCCCACCTTCTCCTAGATTCCTGTGCTACCCCTAAAAAAAACTGCGCCCACCCCATACCCCTCCTTCCTATCCACCTAATGCCCGCTTTAGTGAGGCTGAACCCTAGGTTCACTCCCATCGTTGTGCACATCGGAGTGTCCCAGGATCCATACTCTATTCGCCCGCTCTGAAAGAAAAAACCCAAAAAACAGAATATTAACGTTCAAACACATACCAACTTTTTATATCGCGACTGTAAATTGAATCAGGGTTATATACCTACCCCCGCTTATTCACAACCCTCTCCTCTAACTTAGTAAATTATGAAATACCAGCTAGCCTGCTAAAACTGGTGCCCTTTAAACAAATTCCCTTTCCCCATCGCTGTTTAATCCTAAATGCTCGCGATCTGCCAGAGAAATGAAGGTTTATTTATTTTTTTCTTCCCCAAAAACAGAATATCCCCTACTTCCCCCACCTTCTCCTAGATTGAATATAGAATATTTGATACAGTCCTAACCTCAACATCTGAGGAAAGGGATTTAGGGGTTATTATTTCAGAGGATCTAAGGGTAAGTAGTCAATGTAAAAGAGCAGCAGGAAATGCTGGCAGAATGCTTGGTTGTGTAGGGAGAGGTATTAGCAGTAGGAAAAGGGGAGAGCTCATGCCACTGTACAGAGCACTGGTGAGACCTCGCTTGGAGTACTGTGTGCAGTACTGGAGACCATATCTCCATAAGGATATAGACACCTTAGAGACACCTTAGAGAGAGTTCAGAGAAGGGCTACTAAAATGGTGTACGGCTTGAAGGAGAAAAGTTACCAGGAAAGGCTTAATGATCTTAACATGTACAGCTTGGAAAAAAGACGAGACAGAGGATATATGATAGAAACATTTAAATACGTAAAAGGGAATCCACAAGGTAGAGGAAGGGAGCATATTTAAAATGAAACAAAGTAGCAACACAAGAGGACATAGTTTTAGATTAAAGGCGGCAAAAGGTTTAAAAGTAACATCAGGAAACATTATTTCACTGAGCGGGTGGTGAATACATGGAACAGCAAGCATGGGATTGTAACGATCAGCCACAATGGCGGTACCTGGCATGTGCCAAGTAGGGCCCAGGTAAGAGGAAAAGACGCTATATGCAGAGATGCGTGACACAACGATCAGGAAAAGTAAATAAACCACAGTAGACACTGGGGACCTCTGCACGGCTAAATACCAAAGGAGCCCTATACTGATAGAAAAAGGTTACCTTGTAGCCGTGCAGAGTCCTGGGAAAACAGACACCTGAAGGAGAATACTCAACAACTTGCAGGGCAGGACTTCAATATACTAAAGCCGTGGTCTACAGGGACACACAACATAGAATACGATAAGAACAGGACAGCTAGGGATATCCAGAAGAGTGGTCAATAAATAAGCCAGGGGTCAAAACCAAAACGTATACCTTGAGCCAAAGCGGGGATATAGCACCAGAGAAAATCCGTCAGCCAGGCCAGAGGGATACCAGGAAGTCAATCAGAACATAAAACTCAGACAAGGGAAACACTGAAATAGAACTAGGATGGAAAACAGGAGCTCTCAGGAACAAATCTGTGGCTGAAGTGAACCAGGATGCAAGAGCATGGTGATATGGGCCCATGGTTTTATATAGGGGAGTAATCAGCCCATAATCACCAGCCAGAAGCTCAACGAGCCATGAACTTAACCCTGAGCTGCATGTCAGGGAAAGCAGCACAGGAAAACACATGGAAACACAGACATAAGGAATGACAGAGGGCAGGGAGACAGGGTTGGAACGTGGGAACGTGACAGGGATAGGCATAAGGCTATCCTAAACAAAAGATAAATCCAGGTAAAGTATCCATGTAATTGGGCAGACTAGATGGGACAAGGTTCTTATCTGCTGACATTTTCTATGTTTCTTTCCATCCCAGCAACGTTACAGCCTTTTCCACAGCCGCTTTGAAGTGCAACCTGGACAAAATTGGTTCCATCCTCATGCCTCAAAAAAAAAAACATATGGCCGTTTGCAGGAGCTGCCTCCAAATAACCTCTTACATAACACCGGGCATACCTCTGTATTACGCTCCTGTCTTTGTGTAATATACCCTCCCCCCTCTAAGTAATGGATTCCTTTTGTTTTCACATGCTTCTGTCAGCCCCTCGCCCCCCAGCAACCAAGGTCGCCCACCTCATGGTTATCTGATGCATTGTTCTAGCAGGATGTGATTACATTGTCTCTGCACCTTTCCTCTCTGTGTGTGTGTCCCTTGCAAATGTAGATCAATGTAGTCTCCATTTTGAGTTGGGCCATAAGCAGTACTTCTGCGGAATACTGACTTCAAGGGGAGCAGTCTGCCCGTGGACAGGAACCCCTACGTTACAGCCTCGTTCCTCGAATGCCCTCTGGGTTAAGCTAAATGGGGACTTCTCTAAAGGACCAGCCATTCTACCTAACAGCACCTCCTCCCCACTTTTCTCTCAATATTTCTGGCAGTTCATATGCTGATTTCAACTGCTTTACTTTCCTACCCCCCTTCGCTTCACCCCTAATCAGTATCTTGAAGCCTTCCAAAAAACCCTTACTCCATTCTCCTTATCCTCCATCTTTAAGGCTCGCCAGCCCTGGAATCCTTTACCAAGTCTTTAACCACGTCTTTGACCCACGTCTACCAATGAAACGGTTTCCTGCTTAGTATATTAATCTATAGGCCCGAAGTTAAGTCAACCTACCCAAAATAGTGAAACGGCATTTGCTAACATACAAAATCACTGTTTAGTTGATAAGCCTCTTCAGAAATTATAACAGACACATTTAGATGTGTATTTGGTTAGTAATTGTTATATATTCATAAATCTGTCAGAAACCATCTGGATTAATTTAGTTGCGCAAATGTAAGCTTAAACAGATTATACAGTTACTGCTGCCGCACTTCCTCATTGACAGCAGACCATGTGACTTTTTGAGGTTTAAGATGGCTGCCAGCCATGCGGTCACTGATTACCTATGTTTATAAGATCATACAGACTATACAAATAATAAGGTTTGATCAAGTATTACAAAGTGAAGCAAATATCAACGAGCATATTCTAGCTAAAATGCAAATCACTATAACGGGTAAATTAGTGCGTATTTAACCAAATAGATTACACACGCACACATACAGTATAATGTCAAAATAGAGACAAATTCACAGAATTAATACACTTAATACTTATCCACTCCCAGGCTTTCTTATGATGATGGTACGAGTGGGAAAGATGAGGGAGTTGTTGCTCATGTTTCCTCCATTTCGGAGATAAATCTCTCCTCTCAATAAAGACAAAGTTAGCGTTCTGAAATAATTATTTACTCACACTGTAGCAAGTGCGCAAAAAAGATTGTACATTACTGCTGTGTCACTTCAAAAATTGCCTCAATTAGTATAGTGAACTTAAATACAGTATACAAATGAGTTTATTCAACTTATTGCTTAGCTCTTGGAGTTACTTTATTTATTTCACATACACCCAGGTGAGACAACCCCCCTCCCTTCCAGAATACATTACAGATAACAACAGGCTCCAGCCACTGGACAATAGAAAAGCTCCAGTCACTGGACAATAGAAATAACAGTCATCACAATGGATTGTTTACCCACACTTCTCTAAACAGTGTGCTTAGGGAAACCCAGGATGTTAGAGTGCAAGCTCTTGAGAAAGGGGCCTCTCCTACTGTTTTGTGAGTGCAAAATATACAACTTATAACTGTAACATGCAGATACACACTTTGACAACAGCATAGCACATCACACAACACTCTACACTATATACAGAGACAATAAACTGTAAAGCAAAATACTTGCAAATAAACATTGGGGCGGCCGTTTTATCACAGGTTGCTTTGTATGCTTCCGGCCTGTTCAGTGAAGGGGTTAACTGGTCACCTGACCCTTTGGTGGGATGGACACTCGGTAGAGGAAACACTCGTCCAGCGCTGGGAGAGAGATTGGACCAGAAAGAACACAGACAGATAACCGATGCTCGGTTGGCAGAATCTCTCTGACTTTAATATTTCAAGACGCTAGCCTTATATTGTAAAAACCACTTACGCAAATGGAAAAGCAATATACGTCATACATCTTGCAAGATATACAAAAATACCACGTTAATCAGTCGTGACACACTGAGGCGGAGGTAACATATCTCATGCGGCAAACAAATTATTGTTGGTTACTTTCACACGTAAACGCTTGCAGAAATTCTGAGAAATGCACATTTCTAAAGTTCATATTATGGTTTCAATTGTACGGACACAGTGACCGGTCTTTTCTATGTTATAGTTAAGCTGATTACTGCCTTGGCGGGTAAAGATACTAGGACATAGTGTGCAAGGCCGTGAGCTGTTTGCAAAGATAATAAAGAGAACGCGCAAACTTTTACAGAGATACAGCCGCGAGCCGCATTCCTAAACTACAGTTATCTTGCGTAAAACATGAGTTTTATTATTTAGATACATAAAGGCTTTTGGATGTTTTAACCGTGTAGGGGAGGGGAATCAAGGGTGAAATCCCTTCAATCCCCTCTTTTCCTCATATGTTAATTAAGAACATATGATAAATCTAGCGAGATGGTGACATATGGGATTTCACCAGGAAACCTCACATACGTCAAGTGGAGCACATCGGAATAGTGGGAAATATCATTTGCGGAAGGGGTAACACGCAAATGCATCTACTCCGGGTGCTCCTGGTTGTGGTAGCATCCCACTAGATCGTTTCCCTGTCATTGGAGGTTGGAGAGGTTGCGCATGTGTCAGCGGAGGGCAACATAATCGTCTATTGGTGAGGATCAACGTAGGGATACAAAAAGGGCCAAAAGAAGGTACATGATAATAGTTTCCACTCAACCAGTGGATGACTGGTGAGGCTGGGTGGCATGGGGTGTGTCAACATCCTGTCTAGGGGTATAGGCCGTAGTTGGCGGTTCTGTATCTTCGGAGGTCTCGATACTCTCCCTTTGTCCCATCATGGCGTAGGAGGTCGGGACCTTTAGGTCCCCGTTATCGGGTTCTGGGATGACCGCTAGTACCTCTTTGGTGCTGTCGTGGGCTTGACTTTACTTTGGCTTTGTCTTTGGCTTTAGACGGAACCAGTTTGGCGCGAGAGGCGTGGATCCAAGTAGGGCTGGCCTCCGTGAGAATGGCGGTCCTGGCGATGGCAACAATAGTGGTGGGAGGTCCGTAGGCGAAATCCTCGGGACGTTTCCCCTCCTGTAGGTGCTTGAGGAGGATCCGTCCCCCTCCTGGAAAGGATGGGTCGGTGTACCTGGGAAAGAGATCTGAACGTAACTTCGTCTCTGGTGGTTTTTAAAGAAGTAATCAACTGCCTGACATACTCATCCCTAACCTGCTGGAGGTCCCCGAGGTCAGTGAGTACCTGATGACGGGCCCAGGGGCTGGGGAACGGTCTACCCATTAGGATCTCAAATGGAGAAAACCCTGTATTCCGATTGACGGACATACGGATTTCCGCCAAAACTATCGGGAGGACAGACTTCCGGTTATGAAAGGTGCCCCCCGTAGCTTTCCGCAGACAATCTTTGTTTGCTCGGTTCATGCGCTTGACCAGGCCAGAACTCTGCGTGCGCCAAGGGATATAATACTTCCAGTCCACCTGAAGGGCCTTACAAAGGCTCTATGTCAATCTGGAGGGAGGTAAATGCGGGGCCTCTGTCAGAATTGAGCTGGAGAGGAATCCCCACCGGGGAATTACTTCTCGAGCCAAAATGCGAACCACTGTTTTAGCATCCTCTGCCCTAGTGGGAAATACTTCTGGCCAACGGGAGAACATATCTACCATGACAAGTGCGTACTCCTGAGCCCTACCAGCAACCCTGGGGATACGTGTGAAATCAATCTGCAGATGTGTGAAAAAAGTCGTGGGGTACTCTAGATGCTGATGTGTGATACAGGGAGGGTTGTTGGGGTGGTTGCGAAGACAAATGAGACAGCGGGAAACCTAATCCTTCGTGAGGGCTAGAAAATCAGTGATATATAAATGAGACTCTAGCAACCGTCTGGTAGTTTTGATGCTGTGGTGACTGGCGCCGTGAAATCGATCGATGAAAAGTGGGCACTGGATTGGGGTATGCATACTTTACCGTCCTTGGTAATCAAACCAGAGATAAAATTCTTGTGTAGAGTGGGATAGCACCAGTCTTCTAACTCTGTGTCTATGGCGTACCGCTGTAGCTCACAGAAGAGAAACTCATTAGCAATAGAAAGGGGTTTTAACATGGGAAGGTGTAGGTGGCTATTGCCGGTGGAGGCCGCACGTTTAGCAGCCATGTCAGCTAACTTGGTCCCCTGGGGGACGACATCATTGTTACATGTGTGTGCTCTACAGTGCAGACAGAACAGCGAGGCAGAGGGAGCATAAGGTCACTTAGGAGATCATCCACAAGGGATGAGTGCGATATGGGTTTACCATCCGCTGCTACGTAGCCGCGTTTCTGCCATATCCTACCATGGTCGTGGACAACGCCGAAAGCGTATTTAGAATCAGTGTAGATAGTAACGGGCATACCTGTGTACAGAATGCAAGCGCGTGTGAGAGCAATGAGCTCGGCAGCTTGTGCAGAGCGGTAGGGGATGGGTTCTGCCTCGTGAATAATGTTAGGCAGGGAGACTATGGCATAACCTGCATAGTAGGTGGTGTCTGTGGGATGGGTACATAAACTGTCTACGAATACTACGTCAGCTTCTAGAACGGGGGTTGTGCACATGTCTGGGCGGGGGGATGTATCAGAGTCAATGATAAGGAGGCAGTCATGGTCGGGGGGTGTTTTGTCATCAATATCCTTGAGTCCTAGGAGGGCGTTAAGGATAGCGGAAAGACCTAATGGAGATACTATATTCTATATATAGGGTCGGGTTGCTGAGAAGAGTCACTTCATAGCCTGAGAGTCTTTGTGATATCATATATTGGGTGTGTATACTTTTGAGGAGGGTTAGTACGTCATGGGAGATGTGCAGGTGGGTTTCATGTCCTAAGGTGAACTGAGTAGCCATTTGCACCACCATCGAGCTAGCTGCCAGAGAGCGTAGGCAAGAGGGCATACCTTGGACTGGCGTTGGCATGACTTTAGAGAAAAAATGACTGCAGCTCATTAAAATGTATCGATTTTGGAGTGCTATTTGGTGCTAAAACACCCACTATTCACGTGCGTGATTCTTAAAAGTGACAGTCAGTCATTTGTTAGAGTGAGCACTTTAACTATAAAGGCACAGCAATCCTCAGACAGACACAGGCAAAATTACTGATCCCAAATGCACCTAATAACATACAAAACAACAAATCACTGAATTCTGGCCGAGTTACACCAGAACAATTAACCTATTCATAATTACTATCACGCAGATACTACACAAAATTAACAAGGGCATACAGTATTGCAAAGTGTAACGAATATCAAAAGCATCTACTAAATAAAACCTGCAAATCAATACAATGGAAAACCTGCACCTATTTATCCAAGTAATAATAGAACTAGGAATATATATATATATATTTAGCCGACTATAATAATAGGGAATATATAACAGA
Organism: Leptobrachium leishanense; assembly: GCA_009667805.1. NCBI lineage: Eukaryota > Metazoa > Chordata > Amphibia > Anura > Megophryidae > Leptobrachium > Leptobrachium leishanense. The sequence continues at coordinate 6,089 of RXON01001979.1, read as the reverse complement.
TTGATACAGCCAGTAATACTTATCCAGTCGTTGGTTTTCATATGCTGATGGTGATGGTAAAATGGAGTTTGCTGTCAAAAAAGACAAAGGTTAGAATGATTTCATCTGTCCTTTGCTTACCCTTTTCTGTTACCCCTGGCCCTCCCCTTTCTGTTATCTGCCCCCGAGACCCAATCCCAGCGATAATCCTGAAACAAAAGGGGAACCATTGTAACTCCTCCCAACTTTCTACTCTTTTCTTTAAACAGGGAACATGCTTAAGCCTCTTCGTTCCCAGTCAGTCGCTCATCAGTACTATGCTGCATTATTATACTGTAGAGGTGCTGCCCGGCAGTGTGCGCATTCATATGCTGCATTATTATACTGTAGAGGTGCTGCCCGGCAGTGTGTGGATTCATATGCTGCATTATTATACTGTAGAGGTGCTGCCCAGCAGTGTGCGCATTCATATGCTGCATTATACTGTAGAGGTGCTGCCCGGTGTTCTGCCATTCGAGCGAACTTGTGACCTGTACAAGGACAAAGCCAGAAAGGCCAGCGCATGGGTTGCAGTCTCGAGGGTGGTGTACCTGGAGTATGATACGTGGTCTGACAGAGAGCAGAAGCTACAGAGTGAGTACATGATTATTTAATTCATAATCACATGTAAATTGCAGGTACAATAAAAGTAAAGGCAAACATAATAGGTGCCGTCACATGTTAAATGCTCCCCAGCTGCCAGGACACCTGCCCTGCATCGCTAGTAAAATAATTAGACAGAGCATCGTGAAACCTGTTGCTGTGTCTATTCACAGCTATTATGTCATGGTTTGCATATTCATCCAGACCCGTAACTGTGAGGGTATCAGCGAAATTAAAACATCCCTCGCACAAACATAATTGTGTAGGATGCAGCAGCATTTTACATAGTTACATAGTTACATAGTTATATAGGCTGAAAAAAGACATGCGTCCATCGGGTTCAGCCTCTCCCACATAACCTACTGCTGTTGATCCAAAAGAAGGCAAAAAACCCAGTCTGAAATGCTCACCAATATGCAACATACTGGGAAAAAATTCCTTCTTGCCCCCAGATGGCGTCAGATTCTCCTTGGATCAAGAAGCTTTTACCCACATATTAAATATTATAACCCTTAATATTCTGTGTCTGCAGGAAGTCATCCAGTCGTTTTTTAAAAGTCTGTACAGACTCTGACCCAACCACCTCAACAGGCAGAGAATTCCACAGCTTTATTGTTCTCACCGTAAAATAACCCTTCCTATGCTTTAAGCTAAATTTTCTTTCTTCCAGTCTAAATGGATGACCCCTTGTCCTGTGTATAGTCCTGTTAATGAATAGGTTATCAGACAATGGTTGATAATGGCCGTATATATTATATAAGGTTATCAGATCCCCTCTAAGGCGCCTTTTCTCTAAACTAAACAGGTTTAAGCTTGTTAGTCTTTCCTCATAACTTAACCCTCCATTCCCCTTATTAATTTAGTTGCCCGTCTCTGCACTTTTTCTAACGCTGTAATATCTTTTTTTTAACCCTTTCGCTGCTGAGGCTTTTCACACCTCTGTGCTGAGGTCATTTTTACCGGTTTTGCTCATCATGTTTAAACGTGTTTTGAAGCTTATTTTAATATATGACCCAGACATATTATATATCGTTCTTTCCGTCAGACTCGGCAGATTCATAATATGTCATTATTATATGTATACGTTATGTCATGTCTGTATATTATAACAAAAAATGCAATAAAATATGTATTTTCAATAATTTACAACGTGTAAAGTGTTTTTTTTCACATTTTAACATGCGAGCAATTGCGGTTATATTTTGTATGGGGTGCGCTTGTTAAAAAATTAGAGATGGGGTCTCGTTACATTTTTTTTGGGGAAAATTACACGATTTTTAACAAACGCACCGCATACAAAAATCGTTAGTGCAGCATCATTGTTCACATTATAATTGAAATGGGAACAATATTGCTGCATTAACGAATCAAAAAAAAATGTTTATTTATTTTTTTTATTTTTTTAAATATATTTTTATTAATTTTTAATTTTAATTTTTTTTAAAAAACTTTTTTCACATTTGAGTTTGGTATCGTTGAACGGCCATGCTCTGGCCGATCCAACCATACAAAACTTTAACCCCTAGCTGCCACAGATCGGGAGATAGGGAGTTCCAATGAACTCCCTATCTCCACCGTTGGTGGCAGTTAGGGGTTAACTCTAGGACTGGCGTCATCGTGCTATGCACGATGACGCCAGTCCTCAGGGGAGTTCCCGGAGGCTTGGCCGACATCCAAGATGTCGGCCAGCTCCAGGAAAGGATCACGAACCGGCGCTTTTCAGCGCCGATTCGCGATCCAGCTCCCCAGGGGTTAATGCCAGGCACCATTTGGAAGGGCAGGCTGTGCCCTTCCAAATGGTGCCTGAGTTAACCCCCGCAACACCACCGATCGGGAGGGAGAGAGGTCCGAAGGACCTCCCCCCCCCTTCCTTTCAGGCGCCTCCTCCGCACATGCTGGGGGGGCGCCTGAATTAGGTGTCATCGCGCTGCCGCGATGACACCTAATTTCAGCGGCTGCAGTTTCGGATGCTGGGCTGACATCGAGGATGTCAGCCCGCACCGGGGGGGCCAGCGATCGGCCGGAACCCGGCCGACCGCTGACCCCAAAGGGAGGACGCGCTCAGCGCGTCCTCCACATACCAGCAGCCATGCGGAGGACGCGCTGAGCGCGTCCTCCGCATTGAAGTGGTTAAGACAGGTGCCCAAAATTGCACGGCATATTCAAGGTGCGGCCTGACCATTGATTTATACAGAGGCAAAATTATGTTTTCATCCCGTGAGTGAACTCCTCTTTTAATGCATGCCAATACCTTGCTGGCCTTGGCGGCTGCTGTTTGACATTGCACATTGTTACTTAGTTTGAAGTCTATGATTATTCCCAAATCCTTCTCCTGCTTGGATTTCCCTAACTCCGTACCATTTAGGGTATAAATTACTTGTGTGTTCTTCACTCCAAAGTGCATAACTTTGCATTTATCTACATTAAATTTCATCTGCCATTTAAGTGCCCAGTCCCCCAATCTATCTAAATCCCTCTGTAGCGAAGTAACATCCTGCTCACATTGTATCACCTGCACATACTGTAACATCCTGCTCACATTGTATTACTTTTCCTAGTTTTGTGTCATCTGCAAACACTGATACTTGACTTTCAATGCCTATCTCAAGGTCATTTATAAATAAATTGAATAGTATTGGTCCTATAACAGACCCCTGAGGGACACCGCTTACCACTGGTGTCCATCTTGAAAATGTACCATTTATGACCACTCTCTGTACCCTATCTTTTAGCCAGTTTTCTATCCAAGAACAAGTATTTTCATCTAGACCAATTTGACTATATCCACACAGAAATCCACATTTACATCAAGCGGTCTATGAAAAATCCTCCACTTGTTGGTCAGTATGCCAAAGCTACACTCCACATACCGTCTCGCCCGCAACAGCCTGTAATTAAACACCTGCTTCCTCACAGTCAGGTGTGTCCCTTAGTAGGGCCGTAGGAGATGTGTGGATAGGCCGAATGCTTCGTCACCCACGAAGGCATAGGGGACTGCCACGTCACTGCCAGGCAATGGTGCGGGTCTGGGGATGTGCAGGGTCCCACTCTCAAGCTCATCCCACAGTGTAGAGTTCCTGAACAATGTGGAGTCAGAGTCTTTGCCGTATGATCCGACGTCAACATACACAAAATCATAGTTGGCATCTGACACCGCCAGTAGGCCAATGGAAAAGAAATGTTTATAATTTTGATACAGTGAGCCACTGTGCAGTGGCTTCACTATGCGGACATGTTTGCCATCCACGGCTCCAAGGCAATTGGGGAAGTTGGCTCTCCCCCAAAATCCGGCTGCAATTGCTACCCATGCCTCGTCCGTGGTGTTGGTAAACAATGCTTCTTCATGGTTTCCCATATTGTTTGGCACACCTTGCGGACGATCTCACCAGCTGTTGATCTGCCAACGCGGAAGTTGTAATGCAGATCCTTCAAACTGCATCCACTAGCAAGATACCTGGGAAATATGAATTAAATCTGTGTTATGATCACATCATATGAACCGACCCTAATGTCACTCTCATTATGTTTTGCAGCACATGAAATCAGCAACAAGTGGCGCACTATCAGAGACAACTACACCCGGGTCCTGAAAAAGGAAGCGGCAGCTGCGCGCTCTGGAGCTGGGGCAAGGAGGAAGGTGCACAGCTATCTTTATGCCGAACAATTGTCGTTCCTCAGAAGGACCCAGGAGCCAAGGCCAACTGCGAGCAGCATTGACCAGCCATCCACCTCTGGCTCACAGCAGCAACACCTGCTGCAGGGGGTTCTGGCAGCTGCCAGGAGGAGGTTGACCAGGGTGGCATGGACTCGCAGGTGGAGGGTAAGGTGGAGACAGGTGCCAGCTGCAGCACCGAGAGACAGCACCAGACCGGCTCACAACAGGAGGAGGGGACCGCCTAGCGACTTCGAGCAGGCCATGGTCAGCTTCATGGGGTTGGACAATCCACAACCTCCACGCTGCACCATCACTGACAGTGAGGACATGTCCTTTGTCCACTCCTGTCAATCCCTGCTGGACCAGATGACCCCGGCGCAGAAGGTGGAGTACCGCCACAGATCCCTGGACCTCATCCATGAGATCCTGTCCCGTCCAGAACAGGCTACGATCTACTATGGTGCGGTGCCACAAGGCCACCATGCCACTGGTTATGCCAGCCACAGCCAGGCGCCACCCACCCATGTCCGGTGTTGCTGGGCCTCCCCCAGAGTCTGGGTACCGCCGCGGATATCTTCTTGTTTATTACAATATATTTCTATTTACATACATTCTTTTCAGTGTCAGAGGTTTTTTTGGACATGTCTTGGAATGTGTTGCCTGCGTGTGGCTGGGTATGAATGTGTTTGCGTACATGTCACTACAGACCGACAATAGGGGCTCTGCACACCGAGCCCATGTCTGCTGACTGGCAGCGAAGTCATGCATGCTGTTGTTTGGAAGTACTTACCGCAAAGTGATGACCAGCATCTCCTCCGGTGGTATGGCGTCCCTCATGTTGGTGTCCCTCTTGGTCAGCGGCTCCCGTAACTGTGACAACAGCTCATCGAATGAGGGGATGGACATCCACATGTAGTTGAAAAACTTCACGGGGTCCCTCTCTCGCAGTGGCCTGTACAGCGTCACCAAGTGTCCATGCGTGTGTCTGGCAGTGTTGATGGGATGAACCTATGATCGCCGTTGTCGTTTGTGCTGGAGGTACAGGTAGCCCGTTGCAGCAAACACAAACACTTGCAGTGCATCCATCTTGGTGAAACGCCACCATCCACGAAATGGCTTTTTATACCCCTTCACCTTATTTTTTTTATTCACCTATTGATTTGGTTAATTAGATTACGCGTTTAATTGCAGATCCGTAGAAAATCATGTAAAAAAATGCGCATCGTATGACCGTTTTCGCGTATTGCGTGAAAAAATACGTCAATGCGTTCGGACGCACTTTTTTACGTTCGCGTGTAAAAATGCTTTCATTTGACCCTAGCCTTAGATCTGGTGACATCCTTATGGGGGGGACATCGTGGGTGAATTTGAGTTTTTGGCCCATGTGTCGCCTGGAATACACACCATGTCCCTCGATTCCTGGTCTATGAGGTCACCACTCTCTCTCCAGACGTTTCCTTTATATGGTCATTCCCTTGCGAAGATTTGGATAAAATCCACCACGGTTTGAGATAAAGTTCAGCTGAAAGTGCAGAGACCCCAATGTGCTCATATAAATATCTCCGAGGAATTAACCCCTTCACTGCTCTCTGACATGTTTAAATGTTAATGCATTGCTAAGCATGGAGTACGTACAGTATGTGTGGGAGTGATTTGTATGTAAGCACTGCAGAAACTGTTGGCGCTATATAAATGATGACAATAATAATAATATGTAAGCGTGACTGTGGCACAAGTAATGCTGGAATCTGTGCGTGTGTGTGTGCGTGCGTGCAGGATACTCTGTGTCTGAGCTTAGTGAAGGGGTTGGTGT
>RXON01001977.1:0-49755 GCA_009667805.1 Leptobrachium leishanense | reverse complement strand
CCTCTTCATCAGTCCCTCTAGAGCGTTTTCGCCCAGGCTCTCTGGAAGATGTTGTTGCCATCTTTTTTTGTTGAGGCTCTTCAATGTCATCAGAATCCCTCTGACGTTTTCGGCCCCGGCGTTGATCTTCAATGCTGCATTTCATACGTTTTCTCCCTCTCTCCGTCTCCTCATCACTACCCCTGCTAAATTTTCTCTTTGATGGTCCTGGAGCCTCTGTCTTCTTCTGCTCCTCACTTTCATATTTAAGAAATTTCGTAAAGAAATTCCCCATATCTTCTGTCTTTTCCTATATTACTATAGGAAATTAGATCTATAGAGGTATAAACCGCTAAGATACAATTGTATTCAAATCGCACTTTCAAATCGCAATGATCACTGCTTAAAGCAAGTTATCACAATGTGACGTGATCTGAGGTACCTGCTGTTTTATACCAACAGGTTGTGATGCGTTCTGATGTCACAATATAGATGTAGGTAGGTGATTGTTGTTTACAGGAGATGCTAGTGCTCTAACATTGCCTTATAAGGTAGTGCATGTATGTTTATTAACAATAAGATCCCATGGGCTTCTGAACTACAACTCTCAATATTCACAGCCAGCATCAATCTATATTAATTCTAGGTGCTGGTTTTTAGAACCATGATAATGTTATTCCTGTTGTACAGAATTAAAAGTTAGATGTTTTTTCTAAAGAATAGGTTTTCATAAAACAATGAAAACAGTAAATTAATAAGGCCAATGACTGGGTTGTTTCAGTTGTTTCTACTAAATTCGTGTTACAAAGGAAATGGAGTACCTAGTGTAGGTATAATGTCGCCACATCCCTATAGTTTAGGACATATCAGAGCTTCGCAGTTGATTTTATTACCTTTTAGTATTTTTGAATTTATTAACAAATTTGTTTTAATGCAAATTTAGTTGAGCTTTTAATACTGGACACGATATGAAGGCCAAGAAGGGCTAATGTCAACATATATATATAATATCTTTTTTTTCTTTTGTCGCTTTTCCATTTTAGACATATTATGCAATCTTAGTAATTTTTTAAATCACCAGACTTGTCTTGTGTAGCTCATGTGTTCTGCTTAGTAACACAATTAGCTGGAGATGTAACCTATAACGTTCCGGATCATTCTCTGGTGGAATGTGGTGATGTCACAATGATCTTGGTTCCAAAAGTGATAGGTATATTTCTTCAGAGAAGGAGGTGACATACTTTAGTCCTTTTGGTCTCTGCTACTATCAGGCCTCAAAACCCAAGACTGTGTTGTCTTCTAAAGATGTTAATCTTTGGGTATGGGGCATGTGTAAGGTTAATGTTTTAGGAGCACACAGCACCAAATTTTGTAACATTTTAATCATATACAGACCCCACTCCACTGCACTTTTTTTTGAGTAGGGATTTTACAGGAAGGATACATTGAGATTTCTCTCGTTTTCAAGTATGTCCTGGGTTTACAGTGATCCATGGATTTATACATATATGCAAAAAAGTGAGACAGATGTCATTTGCATGTCCTACCCAGAGCTCCTTGCTTCATATGGGGAATGTAGCACAGGAGCTCTGGGATGCAGTTCTTTGGATTGGTGTGATGTGCAAATGGCTTATGCAATGATAAACTTAATTACATAAGTAAAGGTTTATGTAACTGGTCAAAGCCTCTCCTAGGACAGCATAAACCTTATCTCTGCTACAAAGCCACAGTGTGGCATAGCATTGATTTTAGGGTTCTGTGTAATAACAGACCCAGGATGCATAAAAGTGAGACAGATGTCATTTGCATATCCTACCCAGAATTCCTTGCTGCATATGGCGAATGTGGCACAGGGGCTCTGGGATGCAATTCATTGAATTGCCGTGATGTGCAAGTGGCTTCTGCAATAATAAACACGCTTATATATATATAGATATGAATGTATGTATGTATGTAACTCATGTAAACCTAAGTTCAATTCTAATGGTCAATTAGAGTTAAATTCCTTGGTACAAAAATCCTTAAAAGTATATATAACCAACCATAAGGATGCACTCAAAGTCTTCACAAAATCCAAAAATATTTTTCTAGGTGTGCATCAAAAAAAGTTTTGAAGATTCTAAAAACACCTAATTTAAGAATAACAATGATGATTTGTATATAGTTATTATAGCAAGATAGATATGGTGTGTTGTGTTTTCACTGATTTTGACCTGCAGAAAATCAATGATTACTCATCTCATTCTCCTAATTATAAAGTGGGAACAAATTGAAGTAAAAAATTAACAATGCATATATACACTATATAAAATTACACTGTAACTACGAAACATTTTCCATTCTCAAAAAAACCTCTTATGATTATGTTTGTCGAAATAACAATGGTGGCAAAAAGATTTTTTAAATGTTTTAATATAAAAATAACTTCTGTAATGCAAAGAGTAGTTCAGTTAAAAAAAAATTCTGCAAAAGTGATTGTTATATAATAAAATTCTTTTATCAATAAATGTTATTTTGTATATCAATTTTTTTTAATTAAACAAAAATTCCGCAATAATTACTTTTGCAAATATAATTATTTTTACACTAAAACACGACTTTTACATTAGATTTATCATTTTATATTAAAATATTCTATTTAAAATATACAATTTTTTTGTATTAAAAATTTGTATTAATAATTTTTTTTTAACCAAAAATATTTAATTCACAACATGTATATTTTTAAAGCTGCTTTTTTACATTATAAGCTTAAACTCCCATTTCTAACATTGCAAAATTTGACCATTTTTACCAGGAGAACTGGCAGAAGACAAGAACAATCTAGACCAAATAGCCAATTTGGAATGTGAGATAAATGGGAATTTTTCTGGTTTGACTATTTTGACCTAGAATTTTCACTTCGCCAGTCATTCTCATGAGTTTCACCTTTCTTTGAATAGACCTGATATTTTTTCCATCTTTGAAACCCAAAATCTACAACCAACAAAAAAAGACCCAGGCTAAATAGTTTCCAAAATTGTATCCTGAGTTTAGAAACACCCAGGGCACTATCATGTCCCCTGAGCTAAAACCGGGATGCAAAGGGGAAAAGTTAACTTTAGCTAAATTCCACTTCGCGGCCTGGTTTCCCAGCAGATCGCAGGGCAGGCACCGAGTCTGGCAGCCTGCCCCTTAGCGATCGCTAAGCTTGTGGATGCCATGGAGGATCGTTCTGCTGGGTTACATGACCGGCAGGATCTCGCCTCTCGTGAGATCCTTCTGGTCGGCGGAGTGATTCACAGAGGAGACGGGACTTTCTTCCCCCCGTCTCCCTCTGCTCCCGGCGGACAGAAGCAGCGGATCGGGCCACCTTTGTTGCCACTTGATAAGAGGTGAGTATTTGATTTTTGGGGGGGTTTGAGCTGCAGGTAACAGATTCTACAGCAGCGCAATCCGTTACCTACACCTCTGAGCTGGTGGTAACATTTTCAGTTAGCGCCAGCTTTTAGTAATTTGCATTAAGACCAAGTAATCCTAACTACGTATCGCTAATTAATGAGTGCTATTGTGTTTTTTTAACCCGTTAGCGATTTGAAGGCGATCTAGCCGCAGCGCTATGACCTCCTTTAAGCTAGCGCTAATGCTGACGCTAGTGTTCGCTTAAAGGAGGTGATAGAGCCCCCAATTTTTACTTGTTTTTGCTTTTTAACCCCTTCACTGCTATGCCATTTCTCCTCTCTGTGCTGAGCTCTTTTTGACCGTTTTATGCTCATCATGTTTAACCTCCCTGGCAGTTCGATTCTGACATATTTTATAATTCAGAATTGGTACCAGTTTTTCATCCCCCTGGCGGTAATCCCGAGTGTGGCTCGGAGTTAAATTTCACTGCTGAAAATAGTAACCCCGAGCCACACTTGGGTTGAATACATATCTGTACCTGCGTTCCCTCAATGTCCTCCTGCAGTCACTTCCGGCTGATCGCGGCATCCTGCTTCCCTTCTCGTGAGAAGGGAACCAGGAAGCAGGATGCCTTGATCAGACAAAGGAGAATGCGATTGCGGGAGGTCAGTGAGGGAATGCAGGTACAGGTATGTATCCAGCCCGAGTGTGGCTCGGGGTTACTAATTTCAGCAGTGAAATTAAACCCTGAGCCACACCTGGGAAAACCGCCATGAAGGTTAAACGTGATTTGAAGTCCTATTTTATTATACGACCCAGACCAATTTTTTTTAAAAATAACCACTTTTTAATTTTTTATACCAAACATTGTCATCTTCTGACCTTTCCAATGATACCAAATATGACTTACACCCTGCTGACTTCAATGAGCCTCCTCGGCCGCTCCCCGCAGTCGGCACGTACCACGCGCCATTGGCTGCAGTTGGAAGGCCTGAACTCAGGCTGTCCCCCTGCAGCCAATGACATGCATTGCGCATTGCACATCGGCTTCGTTGGTGGGCCAAATCAGAGGCCCGTGGTGACACCTGGTGTCATGAAAAGAGTAGACTCCGTGGGTTGGTTTATAGTTGTTGATTTATTCAGCATAACATCGGATAGAGGAGACACATACAGTACGTCCCGCTAGCATGGCATCCCAGCAGACACTGCCTGGTACCGCCCCCACCCTTCCTGTCATGTGACTCCGCTCTCACCACATCTCCCTCTTTTAACGGTAAAACATACAAAATAAACAATGTAAAGATACAAGTAGATAAACAATGCTAACTTGGACATCGGGGTAGACTACCCTAGTCTGCAGTGACTTTGGGATTATTCTGCCCATTCTTCAAGTCGCTGCTCTAGCTAAACATTAATCCCGGTAACGTTCCGGAGGCCTCACAACTCTACCACTCGAAGTCATCTTGCAAGAACCATCACCAAGTCCTTGAGAGGGTGGCTGTGGCTCCGCTGGAAGCAGTGGTACATCATGCCCAGAAACCACCTGCAGGGTAGACCCATTCCGTAAGACCGGAGAGTCTGGCTGTTGCGGTGTCGAGGTCTCAGCACTCAACTCCTCGGGTACCGGCTGAAGATGCCTTCTGTTGCGGCGAGCGACAGTTCCTCCTTCCGTGCGGATCACATAGGACCTGGGCTCCGGAGAACGCTCCACAACTGTAGCCGGGGTTCTCCACCTTGTCTCATCATCTAGCTTAACCCGGACACTCTGCCCCGGGTATAGCACCGATAGTGGGCGAGTAGAGTGTCGTCTATCGTAAAAGAACCTGTAGTTCCGCTTCGCCACCTCGTCCCTCCTCCGAATATCCTCCGGAAGGACCGAGGAAGCCAGTAGGGAAGCATCCACAGAAGGCAAAGTAGTACGAATCTGCCGTCCCAACATCAGCTGAGCAGGGCTACACCCTGTAGCCTGAACAGGAGCCGCTCTGTACGCCATCAGGGCCAAATAAGGCTCCGCCTTCCCCAAAATAAACTTAGCGGACTGAACCGCTCGCTCCGCCATCCCATTAGCCTGCAGGTAATGCGGACTGGAAGTCGTGTGACGGAAATCGTAATCCTTCCCAAAAGAAGCGAACTCTTTAGAGGCGAACTGCATACCATTGTCACTCACCAACTCCGACGGGATACCCCACCTGGCAAACATGCTTTTCAGACGGACGATCACAGTAGCACTGGTCGCCTCACCCAGTGGCGCGAGCTCAAGGTATCTGGAGTAGTAGTCCACAACAACTAAGTATTTCCTCCCTTTTAGTTCGCACAGATCCGCAGCTATCTTCTGCCATGGACCCGCAGGTAGGGGGGTGGAAAGTAAAGGCTCGCGTCTCTGTGTAGGTCGACGTTCTCTGCAGAAGGCACATCTCGAGATGAAATCAGCAATGTCAGCGCTAATCCCAGGCCACCACACAGCAGACGACGCCCTCTCCCTACACTTAGAAACCCCCAAATGACCTTCATGAATCCGCCGTAGCATGTCTTGACGCAGACTTTTCGGAATAACAATGCGGTCTTGAAAAAACACTAAGCCGTCCATTTCAGTAAGGTACGCTCTCTCGGACTGGAACGCACTCAGAGACCACCACGCAGCCCGACTCTCCGGCCAGCCGTCTCTTACATAGCTGATAACTTCTTGAAGGACAACATCCAGGTGCGTCTCTCTCTTAATCTGTTCCAATCTCCCCGAAAAGATGGACTTGGAGGCTAAGATCGAATCCACATACACCTTCACGTCCGACTCTGTCGACAAATCGCCCTCAGCAGGAGTTTGGAGAGGGTATCTGCCACTACCAGCTGTTTTCCCGGGACATGCACAGCTCTAACATTAAACCTAAGTAGTCTCATTAAGAGTCTCTGGCATCTCAGAGGCGCCTTGTCGATATCATAAGAATTAATAAGAGGAACTAGTGGCTTGTGGTCAGTCTCCAGACTGAACTCCTCCAGACCCACCAGATAACGGTGGAAGCGTTCGCAGGCCCAGACTCCGGCCAAACACTCTTTTTCAATTTGTGCATAACGTCTCTCTGCTGCTGTTAAGGTGCGAGAACAATAGGCAATAGGCTGTAGTTTACACTCATTCAGCTGCAGAAGGGCCGCTCCCAACCCGTAGCTACTAGCATCTGCGCTAACCACAGTCTTCTTGCAGGGGTCATAGTGCCCCAACACCGGAGCGGATCCCAGCATGGACTTGACTCATGCTAAGGCCTCCTCCTGTGGAGGTCCCCATATCCAGGCGACATCTTTCTTTAACAATTCTGTGACAGGATGTAACACCGAGGACAACTCCGGTAGAAACTTCCCCACATATTCACAAGGCCCAGTACTTGTCTCAGTTCATTCACATCGGAAGGGCTTTTCATTTTCTCAATAGCGAGAACCTTGCTGGCGTCTGGCTTAACCCCCTCCCCACTAATAATATGGCCAAAATAACACAGTTCTGGTTTCCCAAAGTGGCACTTCTCCTTATTTAGCCTCAGGCCAGATTCCTTGACGGTCTGCAGCACACAAAGCAGTCGCCGGTCGTGCTCCTCCTTAGTGGACCCATACACAAGGATATCGTCCATAACTACCACAGTACCCTCATGGTCTCTCAACAGGGAACTCATCTCTCTCTGGAAGATCTCCGGGGCCGAAGATATGCCGAAGGGGAGTCTACGGAAGCAAAACCGACCTACCGGAGTAATGAAGGTCGTCAGTTTCTGGCTCTCTGGGTCAAGGGGTATCTGCCAGAACCCACTGGAAGCGTCGAGCGTGGAAAAGAAGTTAGCCCCCGACAACTGAGGAGCAATATCTTCCAATGTCGGCATGACATATCTCTCCCTCCTAACGGCCTCGTTCAGACATTTCAAATCCACACAAATACGAACTTTCCCATTCTTTTTAGCGACCGGTACAATGGGCGCACACCAGTCAGTAGCTTCTGTGACCGCCTCGATAACCCCCATCTTTTCCATCCGCAGAAGCTCGCACTCCACCTTCGGCAAAAGCGGAAATGGAATCCTACGAGGCGTAGTAAGGCTATAAGGGACAGCCTCAGGTTTGAGCTTTATACGGACCGGCTCACAGTTCAGCAGCCCCAGGTCTCCAAACACGTCCTCAGTGACTTCGTACACTCTAGCAACAAGGCCCAGACTGCAGGCTGCTTTCCGACTCAGAAGGTTATTCACACACGATCCTCTGATCACGTACACCCACATCGATATTTTCCGCTCCCGGTACTCACAGTCAGCAAGGAACCTGCCGATGCAATCAATGCGACCTCCCGGACTATGAACTTGAATCGTAACGTTTTTCAGCTCCGGACGTCGAGGTGGCTTTGAGAATGTCACAAAGGAAATAACTGTAATGTCTGCTCCGGTATCAATCTTAAAGGCAACTCTTTCACCCAACATCGTGAGTGTAACACGCCAATCCTCGACAGAGCCGGACTGTTCAGTCACAGATCCTATAAAGGACAGTTCCGGCGTCTCCTGATCACTGTCCAGACACATCTCTCTCACAGACTCTGATTTACAAACCACCTCAAAATGGCCGGCGCGGTTGCACTTCCTGCACCTCTTGTCTATAGCAGGGCACCGCGTCTTCATCTCGTGAGGGCGGTTACAGCGTGTGCACCGGGAACACAGTGTCCAACCGCTCCTGGATCTGTCCGCTGCCTGCTGTCTGCCGCTTTTAACCCTTTGTGACTGGTGTATTTCTTCCACCCTGTTTTCTGACCTTAAGTCTGCACTTTGTTTCTTCACCAATTCACTCTGACGTGCAATCCGTATCGCCTCATCCAGTGTCAGCTTAGACTCCAGCTGCAACTTAAGTGAAACTTCCGAGTCTGCAATTCCGATAACCAGTCTGTCTCTGATCTGCTCCTCCTTAGCAGCGCCAAACTCACAGAACTCTGCTAACTGATAAAGGCTGCGCACAAATGATTCCACAGATTCTCCCTCACACTGGGCGCGCTTGTGAAAGCAGGCTCTCTCGTGAATCACATTTCTTCTGGGCACAAAATGGGCGCTGAGCTTATCCACGACTTTATCAAAGTCCATCTCTTCCCCAGCGCTGAACTGAAAAGTACTGTAAATCGGCTCCACGTCTCTCCCCATAGCGTATAAAAGGGAATTAACCTGCACCTCACCAGGCTCCTTATCCAGCTTCGAAGCGATCCTGAAGCATGCAAACCTTTGGCGCCAAGCAGGCCATGCAGCAGGCTGAGAGAAATCGAAGGGTTCCGGAGGAGAGAACTTAGACATCTTCACAGATCAAAATGGATACGCAGGGAAACACTTCTGACACCTTGTCATGAAAAGAGTAGACTCCGTTGGTTGGTTTATAGTTGTTGATTTATTCAGCATAACATCGGATAGAGGAGACACATACAGTACGTCCCGCTAGCATGGCATCCCAGCAGACACTGCCTGGTACCGCCCCCACCCTTCCTGTCATGCAACTCCGCTCTCACCACACCTGGCAATGAGGCGTACCGGTACGCCACGCTGGCGTTAATCCCCTTTCGACGGGCAAAGACTGCCTGTCGTGAAGTGGTTAAGCATTTGGACAGTCTTGAGCTCTGCACATAGGGAGACCATATCGGCCATGTTTAAACGGCCACATATAATTTATTCAGGCAGCAAATGAATTATACATGTTGAAGGGCAGCAGTTTTCCCTGTGCTCCCCTCTGCATGACATAGAAATATGTGTCCCTTTATACGTGATATGGGCACCCTATCTGCACACCATGTATAACTACTTTTATAATAGAAGTAAACAAATTTTAAATTGAACCCTTTGGTCTAACTTGGCTTCCCGTATTTCTTAATTTTGGAAAGAAATTTTCCTTAAATATTATAAAGTATGTTTCAACCACGACTGACACTTAGGGGGTGTAATGGAGTGGACCTTGTCACATGAACACCACAGCAGGGAAAGTGTTTCATCAACCAGTCTTTATTCCTTGTAGCATAGGCGTATACAGGCACAGCTGCTTGGTTTAACCAAATAAACAAAAGAAGAAAACCTTTCTCTTCTATCCAGCAATCAATGTAAAAATAACAAAAGATGGTGTCCTCAAATCACAGGCCTTTAGGAGCTGTGTCTGTCTGAGGGGAGATCCACCAAAAAAGAACCTCCTGTGCCTGTATAGGCGTGTCTTTTAAAGCCCCAGCAATCACAACATCAAAAAAACAGTGGTGTATTTAGGTTTTGTGCTGCCCTAGGCCTGACTAAACTCGTGCACCCCCTAATTTAAATTTGAGGCACCCCTTCCTGTCAAGGGCACACCTCTTCCTGGATAATCCCCACCCTTTCTCTTTAAGCTCCACCTTTTTCTCTCTTTATATTAAAAGTGGATACCAAGTGCCTACTTGTATATTTTGTATACCATTTCAAATGTATCTATTGAGATAAATAAAATTATGAAATGTTTAAATTCAAGCATTTTTACAAAGAACAGCTATGCATGTCAAGTATACTGGATCACAGCCACTCTAATTGGTTGAACAATAAAATCCACAGAAATGTGCACTGCATATGAGAGTATCACAGAGCTGCACAGCAATAAAACCCACAGAAATGGGCACTGTGTATGAGCATATCACAGAACTGCATAGCAATAAAACTCACAGTAATGTGCAGTGTGTATGAGCGTATCCCAGAGCTCCAGGGCAATAAAACTCACAGTAATATGCAGTGTGTATCACAGAATCCACAGCAATAAAACTTCCAGCAATGCAATGTTTGGTGTGTGTCAGCGTATCAGAATCCACAGCAATAAAAATTCCAGCATTGCAATGTGCAGTGTGTATGAGTGTATCAGAATCCACAGCAATAAAACTCCCAGCAATGCAATGTGCGGTGTGTGTTTGTCAGCGTATCAGAATCCACAGCAATAAAACTCCCAGCAATGCAATGTGTGGTGTGTGTCAGCGTATCAGAATTCACAGCAATAAAACTCACAGCAATGCAATGTGTGGTGTGTGTCAGTGTATCAGAATCCACAGAAATAAAACTCCCAGCAATGCAATGTACGGTGTGTATGAGTGCATCAGAATCCACTGCAATAAAACTCCCAGCAAACCAAGTGAATATGAGCACACAGCAATTATTTATTCTATATTTACCGGCCTCCGTCCGCGGTAGGGCTGTGTGCAGAGTCAGCAGGGACTGTGCACAGACTCAGCAGGAGGTCCCTCCAGGCCACATTAGGATCGCGGCTGTGCCTGTGCGTGGAGACATCTTGTCAGCAGTGGAGTGCGACTGCCAGAGGGTGCACCGTGGCTTTGATTCCCTTGCCAGTGGGTGTTCAGTCCAGAATAGAGTGAGAATCCGTGTTAACGACACGAACTGCGTGCGTGTCACGTGGTTGAGCCAGTCAGGTGGCACTGAGACTCAGTACCACCTGACTGGCCGGACCGCGCTCACCAGGAGCCAGGCAGCTCAATGACAAATTTCTATCACTGCAGTGCTGGTTAAGGAAAGGTCCACTTTAAACAGCAGTAAGCAGACAGGGCTTCATATTCTGCTGATACCCCCCTCTTTACCTGCCATTTACTGTCATCTTCTCTCTCTGCACACAAATCACATCCCCCTCCCCTCTCCTAGAGCTGCTGCGGGGCAGGGGAGGAGCTATGGAGGGAAGAGAGGGGGATTTTTATTCTATTCGATTTTATTCTGTATGCAAACGCCCTGCTCCGCTGCTCGTTGTTTGAGAACACAGCTCAAAGCTGACACATAGTGACAGTGGCACCTCCTAGTACCCCCTTATGACACCCCAATAATCACTGGTACCTGGGGCGACCCGCCCTGCCACTCCCCTAAGTACACCACTGCTCTGTGATATGCTCACACGCAAATTTGGCGAACTGCCAGCAAGTACGGTGCTGTTTGAAGGCAAATACCCATAGAGAAGTAATGGTTAATCTATTCAGAGTACACCAAACAGCAGAGAAATGGCAGTGAAATGCCCTGATGTTCAGTGGTTTCAATCAGCAGGTTTATTCAGGAGAACCCCATAGGTTTCAATGTTAAAAATATTCCCGTTTTTATGCAATATCTAATAAACCATTTATTATTTTAATCTGCAGTAAAAAGTCTTTATTGATTTTTTTTAGTACCTTTTAGTAATTTTTCAGATTTTTTTTTTGTCAAAATTCCCCCCCGTTTTTTTTAATAGCAGTTTATCTTTTTTCTGTAACAGAACTTTTTATTATCAATCATAGGATCTTCTATGTAAATTCCAGACATTTTCGTTCAGTAGTTCTTTTGAAAACAGCAGGCCACAGGTTTGCAGTGGCAGCCTTCAGCGGCCGACTCCATGCACTTTGGGGACCCTGCGGTGAATGGTGAATTCACTGCAGGGTGGGGAAATTTTATTCCCCGAAGTGCAGGGAACTACCGAACACCAAAATGTTGGCGTCATTTCTGTGCTCTGTGAGTAACCCATTTAGTGGTGAGGTTTTTTGCTGCCCCCTGGAAAGTGAAAGCCTAGGCCTTGCCTAACCATGACATACTTGAAAATTAGTGAAATCTCAATGTATCCTTCCTGGTAAAATACTTTGGAAAAGTAAAAAAAAAAATAATAAAAAATTTTTTTGGGGTGGGGCCACCTGGTGCGGGCCGCCGCCCCCTGGAAAGTGCCAGCCTAGGCCTAGGCCTTGTTGGCCTAGGCCAAGATACACCACTGCAAAAAAACCTCTTTCTTTTTTACTGTCTTGTGAGAACCTTTGTCCCTGAGGCAACGGTAATTCTCAGTATATTTTTATAAGAAGAATTTCCCAGCAAACATTCTTTGCTTTAAAGGTTTTTTTTTGTTTGTCCTTAATCATCTTTTTATTTTATTACAGCTGCAGCAAATCAGTTCTTAACTTAGAGCTGAGAGATGGTGCTTTCACTATATCGATATGATAAGTCCCACAAAGTCAAAGGAAGTCTGTTAATTGCTCCAGGTGAAGCCGGGTTTGTACCGGTGAAACACGTGTCGAGCACTGTTTCATTATGGTCTAACTGTTTGTGCTACTCAGTGTGTGATCTCAGGTCTCCATAAAGGAGACCACCTGTTCTCTCCTCTGGCTCTCAGGGTGGCAGTCATCTACCGCCCACCGGGACCAACCTCCCAGTTCTTTGACCACTTTGCTACCTGGCTTTCTCACTTCCTGTCTTCTAATCTTCCATGCCTAATTCTCGGGGACTTCAACATTCCCATTGACAATCCTTCCGCCCCTGCTGCCTCCAAACTTCTTTCACTCACGTCCTCCCTTGGACTCACACAATCCTCCCTCCTCCCTACCCACCGCGATGGTCACGCTATTGACCTTGTCTTTTCCAACCTCTGCTCCATTTCTGAGTTCAAATGTCACCCTTTCCCCATCTCTGACCACCACCTTCTCTCTTTCAACCTATCTGGACTTCCTAAACACCCTGCTCCCCCACCCCGCACACACACTCGCAGAAATCTACATGCTGTGGACCCCCATCAATTCTCCAACCTACTTCACCACCTCCCTCATACCTCATCCTTCACCTGCCCTGATGCTGCCACTTATCACTACAACACTACGCTTATCTCTGCTCTAGACACTCTTGCTCCTCTTCGACTCTGTAAGGCCCCACGCCGCCAGCTTCAGCCCTGGCACATCCTCCAGACTCGCTACCTGCAAAGATGCTCCCGCACTGCAGAGCGTGCCTGGAGGAAATCCCGCTCTGAAGCTGATTTTGTTCACTTCAAGTTTATTCTCCGGTCATACACCTCTGCCCTCCACTTGGCCAAACAATCCTTCTTCTCATCTCTTATATCTACTCTGTCCTCCAACCCTAAACGGCTCTGGTCCACCTTCAACACCCTCCTCTACCCACCTGCACCTCCCCCCACAGCTGCCTTCAGCGCTCAAGAACTGGCAGACTACTTCCTCAGTAAAACTTTAACTATCAGAAGCAACATCCCAACACAAGATAGTTATCTGCCACCTCCACTCCCACAGGTCCCCTCTGCCACCCTCTGCCGCTTCCTCCCAGCCACTGAGGAGGAAGTCAATTCCTTATTGTCCTCCTCACATCTCACCACGTGCCTGCTCGACCCCATTTCCTCACATCTAATTCCTCCCCTCTCCTCCTCCCTCACCCCTGCTCTCACACACATCTTCAACCTATCTCTCTCCACTGGCTCCTTTCCATCCGCCTTCAAACACGCGCTAGTTACCCCTTTACTAAAGAAACCATCCCTAGATCCCAACTCTCCATCCAACTACCGCCCTGTATCCCTGCTTCCCTTCACATCAAAGCTCTTAGAAAAACTAGTCTTCAACCGCCTCTCCCTCTTCCTGTCCTCCAATTCCCTACTTGACCCCCTGCAATCTGGCTTCCGTGTCCTACACTCAACTGAAACTGCCCTCACCAAAGTCACCAACGATCTCCTAACTGCTAAAAAACACGGCCACTTTTCTTTTCTCATCCTGCTTGACCTCTCGGCTGCTTTTGACACTGTTGACCACCCCCTCCTTCTACAGACCCTCAACTCTCTGGGTCTCGGTGACACTGCACTTGCTTGGGTTGACTCCTATTTATCCAACAGGTCCTTCTGTGTGTCCTTTGCTGGTAACTCCTCCTCCTCATTGCCTCTATCTGTTGGTGTACCTCAAGGCTCTGTCCTTGGTCCTCTGCTCTTTTCCATCTACTCCTCCTCCCTGGGCAAAATCATCAACAGCTTTGGCTTTAATTACCACCTCTACGCTGAAGACACTCAGATCTACCTCTCTACCCCTGATCTCTCTCCCCCTGTCCTCTCAAAAGTCAGTGACTGTTTATCTGGCATCTTCTCCTGGATGGCCTCCCACCACCTAAAGATCAACATGTCAAAGACTGAACTCCTACTTATTCCTCCCTCCAATGCCTCCCCACCTCCTGACTTCTCTATCACGGTGGAGGGTATCACCATCTCCCCATCAAACCAAGTTCGCTGCCTTGGAGTTACACTTGACTCTGCTCTTTCCTTCATCCCCCACATCAAGTCTCTTTCCTCCTCCTGCCGATACCAACTGCGTAATATTTCCAGAATTTGGCCATTTCTTACCGCTGTCACCACAAAACAACTCATACACGCCCTGGTAATCTCCCGACTCGACTATTGCAATAATCTCTTATCTGGCCTCCCTCTGTCCCGCCTCTCCCCCCTACAATCCATCCTGAACACCTCCGCCAGGCTAATTCACCTCACCCGCCGCTCTGTCTCTGCCGCTCCCCTCTGCGAGTCCCTTCACTGGCTCCCCATCCACTGCAGAATTAAGTTCAAAATCCTTATCCTTACCTACAAAACCCTCACTAACTCAGCTCCCCACTACCTGTCCTCACTAATCACCAAATACACCCCAGCCCGCTCCCTAAGGTCAAACAGTGACCTGCGCCTAGCTTCTCCCCGCATCACCTCTTCCCATGATAGACTGCAGGATTTGTCACGTGCAGCCTCCACTCTCTGGAACGCTCTCCCTCGTACTGTCAGACTTTCCCTAACTTCTCTTCCTTCAAACGCTCCCTTAAAACATTCCTATTTAGGGAAGCCTACCACCCAACTCACTGACGCAACCATCAATCACTCTCACCTTACAGTCCTCTCCTCCTGTTTCCAACCCCAACCCTCCCAGATTGTGAGTTCCTACGGGAATAGGGCCCTTATCTCCTCCTGTACTGTCTGTCAAATGTTGTTCAATGTATTGTAACCCTGTCTATACTGTGCTTATTGTACAGCGCTGCGGAATATGCTGGCGCTTTATAAATAAAGAATAATAATAATAATCAAGGTATCAGGAATGGCCGATTTGAGAAGATATAAGTGTGGTACCAACAATTAATCTTGTCTCTGTTTGTATTTGACCAATGTTGGTGGTCTGGATTGATTTTAAAGCATTATTGTCTACTTGTAAGCCTATGGTGTTATGGTAAGTATAGGACAGAGATCTACCTATTGTGGGATCAGCAATTTATTTGTTTTTTTTAGAAGGATTTTACCAGGAAGGAAACATTGAGATTTCTCTTGTTTTCAAGTATGTCCTGGGTGGCGAGTATGTACCGTTAGGTGTCTTGCTCAAGGACACTTACTGGAGAGGTGCTCTGGCCGGGATCGAACCTGTGTCTGTGTGTGTTCCTGCAGCTGGTTTGAAGTCTTTTTGGTTGTTTGTCTGCTTTTTCTGATCGATTTGGCAGTTTCGTGGTGGATCGTTCGGTTTCCTTTTGGCGATTTGTGGATCGATTTTGACATTTGTTTGGCATTTTTTTCGATCGATTCGGCGGTTTTGCGGCAGTTTTTCGATTCGTTCAGCGGGTGGCCGCTGAAGTGCGGCGAATGGGAGAGCACTGAAATGTCGATGACATTTCGGTGCGCTCTTAATAACCCCGAAGGTTAAGCTGCCCCTGTTTTGAATCTTAGGTATAAAAGCGACCCAGTGAATGGTAAATAATTGACAAATTTGCCAAATGTGGCAACTTGCCAAGTCAGGATACAAGACCTCACACAGGTTGTTTTCCAAAGCATTTGTTGATTCAGCTTTCAATTGTCTTTTTTCTAATTATCTTGTTTGAATTAAGATAATACCAAAGTGAAGAACTGTAGAAAATATTGTTTTCAGCCCCTTTTGGAATTTAGGTTTGTGTACATTTAAAGTCAAGTTAAGGATTTTATACTTTCTCATTAATGCCTGAATGCAACGTTTAGAAAGATAACACAGGGGGGCGTGGTTTGGCGCGGTATGAGAGCGGACGCGTGATCTGTTCTCTCCGTCCTGACGAGCACAGAACCCGCTATCGACAGGAGCTGAAAGACCCGCAAATCGACTCGAGGTACTGCTGACTCACCACTGATGTCCCCCGCCAAGCTTCCAAAGACGAAGGGGGCCCAGGGCGCCTCGGTGGCTCCGCTTTTTTGCCCGCTCTCTTCAGGGCCTAGCCGCCAAGATGGCGGCCGGACGTCTCCGACTGCCTCCCCCACGTGCTCCAGTCCGGACGGACCCCTGGAGGCGGCCACGAAGGGAGACGTACAGCAGATTCTCGGTCGGCCTTATCGAGGTCCAGCATTTCCTAGCTGGCGAGCTGGATAAATCGGCGCGGGCCATCAGGGCAGAGGTGCAGGCTGTGGGTGCCCGGACGGCCGCGCTGGAGGACGCCGTGACGACCTTGTCCCGGGGGCATAACGCTGTGGTACACAGGTCCAACGGGATGGTGGAGCGGATCCTACAGTTAGAACAGCAGGTGGAAGATCTCTCCAACCGCTCGAGGAGAAATAACCTACGGATACGGGGGCTCTCGGAATCTGTACCCTCCGCGGCCCTTAAGGATACAGTCGTAGGCATGCTGCTAACCCTTCTACCCGAATTTACGATGGATCAGCTACTACTCGACCGCATACATCGGGCGCTGAGAGCTAGAGTGGCCCCTCCGGCAGGGCCCCGCGACGTGGTCTTCAGATTCCATTATTTTACCTCTAAAGCGGCTGCACTGCGGGCCTTGCGGGACACCCCTCTGATGTACCAGGACATTGAGCTCCAGGTCTTTCAGGATCTGGCACCCAGCACTTTGGCGAGACGGCGCCCCTGGAAGACCTTTAGCGGATCACCTGAGGGGTCACGGTATACGCTTTGCTTGGGGCTTCCCCCTCAAGATGTTGGCCTTTCACAATGGCGCTACCATCATCTGTGCCTCCCTGGCGGGAGCTCCCGGGTTCCTGGCCCAGCTTGGCCTCCCGGCTTTGGAGTTGACCAAGTCACCAGATTCGTTACAGCCCCTGGAGCCTGTGGAGGTTGAGTGGGAGGTTGTCCCTCCCTCTGGGTCTCCTCGCCCCCCACCATGAGGACCTGAGGCAGAAGATCTGGATCTAGCGGCACGCCCGGTGGGTTGACTTTGATCCGGGGTATTTTATTGCCACTCAGATTTATGGGGCGTCCCGGACCGGTGGTCACTCGGGGAACGATGCCCTGGGGGGTCCGTTTTTTCGGCGGCCCCACCCCACGGTGCCGTGTGGGAGCTCCTGAGTTATCTTAAATTACTAAAGTTCTTTAAGTTCAGTATCTTGTTCCTACAGTTGAATGCCGAATGTTCTAGCTCACCTGCTTATTATCTCTCCATGTAATTCTTCCTTTTATTTTTTTATGGGTTCTGTTTCCTTTCATATACTTGCTGCTTCACGCGTCAATTGAGGAGGGTACATGTCAGTAGTGCATGTCCTCCTTTTCCGTCCCACCTTTCGGAGGACCACTCGAGACTCTCCTTGGCTTGTCTCGGGCCTTCCTCCTTGGCTATGTTATTCTTTTCTTTCTCACTTTCCCCTTTTCCTTCCCTCTTCTTGTTGATCCCTTGTTCGACTTGTGTGTGTGCGTGTTGTCTTGTCTAGGTCTTTTGTGTGCCAAGCTCTGTTATGACTGGGGAGCGCCGGAGGATACAATCACCTTTCCCCCCGTTTTCTAGATGTTACCTAATGCGGTGCATGTCCTTTCACTTAATGTGAAAGGCTTAAATTCCCCCCAGAAGAGGAGACTGTTATTCCGGGATCTTCGACGAAAACACATCGATATAGCTTTTCTTCAGGAGACCAGGCTGCCCAGACAGGACTCGGGTCGGTTGCGGGACCCCCTCTTTCCCCAGGTGTTCTCCTCCTGCGCTCTTAACAAACATAAAGGCGTGTCTATCCTTATTCATAAAAACTGCCTTTTTACGAAACATGCTGTTCATACGGACCATGCGGGTCGATACGTCATACTGACCGGCATGCTGGGACAGAGACCGATTTCACTTTTTAATGTCTATGCTCCCAATGTGCCGGACAGGAGTTTCTGGGAGGCTCTCCATGGGGATCTGGATAGAACGGCCCCCGGGGAGGTAGTCATGTGTGGAGACTTTAATGCAGTCCCGTGCCCCTCTCTCGATCGATCTCGCCCGGCCACTGACCCTAACTTGAGTACCGGTTCAAGACAGGATGTTTTGTTCAATTCTTTCGTAACTCAACGAGCCTTGGTGGATGTCTGGCGCATCACTAACCCCTCCACGAAAGACTATACTTTCTACTCTAACCCTCACAGATCCTACTCTAGGATAGACAATATTCTTATTTCCCCTTCTCTGCTCTCCTGGGTGAGGACGGCCTCGATTGGGTCTATTAGTTGGTCGGACCACGCCGAGGTCGTCCTCGAACTTTGTCTCCCCGACTGTTCCCCGGTATGGAACTGGCGGCTTGGCTCCTACACGTTGCAGGACGCTGGACTGGTGAGGGAACTAACGAAGGAGCTCGAGGCGTACTTCCGCGAGAATGTTACGGGGGACGTCCCCTTCTCCACCGTCTGGGCAGCGCATAAAGCAGTACTGCGGGGTGAGATCATTAAGAAAGTTTCCTATCGCAAGCGTCTTAAATTGCAGCAAATCCTGGACTTACAGAGCGCGCTACACACACTAGAGCTCACACATAAACAGTCACCCTCACAAGAAAGCTTTGACCGCCTGCAAGACACCCGACATGCTCTGAACAGGTTGTTGCTCGAGGATGTAGCCAGATCGATGACCTGGACAAAGCGCAGATATTATGAGTCCGCTAATAAGATGGACACATTGCTTGCGCGTCAGCTCTGCCCTCGCCTCCCTGCTGCGCGTATTGCCTCTCTGAAGGACGGCTCGGAGGGCCCATTAGCTCCCCACAAAGCTTTAAACGGGCTTTTTCGGAATATTACTCTTCCCTTTATAACCACTCCCCGCTCCATTCGTCTTCCAATTCCGCACATATGGCAGCTATCCATTCTTTTCTCTCTAGTTTCTAACTGCCCAAAATCTCAACGGCCCAGGGAGAGGCGCTTGCAGCGGATTTCTCCCTGGAAGAAATCTCGGAGGCCGTTTCCTCCCTCAAATCTAATAAGGCGCCTGGGCCGGATGGCTTCACGGCCCAATATTATAAGGTTTTCTTCCCAATCCTGGGACCCCATTTGGTCACTTTGTTTAATTCGGTCAAGGGTGGATGCCCCTTCCCAAGCGATTCACTGCTGGCTTCCCTGGTTGTGCTCCCGAAACAGGGCAAGGATCTCTCGTCTCCCTCGGGGTTTCGCCCCATCTCCCTGTTGAACCTGGATGTCAAGATCTATGCCAAGCTTTTGGCGAACAGGCTCAACCCTTTGCTGCCATTCCTGGTTCATCCGGACCAGGTGGGATTTATTCCGGGCCGCCAGGCGTACGAGAACACCCGTAGGGCGGCGGGAGCAGTCTGGTACCTGGAAAAGGAGGGGCGTCCTTCTCTGCTCCTCTCGTTGGATGCGGAGAAGGCGTTCGACCGCATAGAGTGGCCCTTTCTCTTCTCCCTGTTGGACCACATGTCCTTCCCTCCTGCTTTCTGCTCTGCTGTCCAAGCTCTCTATACTAACCCTAGGGCGGACGTTTCCATCCCCGGCGCACCAGCGAGTCCCTTCCCTCTCCATAATGGCACCCGACAGGGATGCCCTCTTTCCCCTCTGCTCTTCGCCCTTACCCTAGAGCCTCTACTGACGCATATTCGTTCCTCTCCAGACATCCAAGGCATAACGATTAACGACAAAACTTTTAAGGTGTCAGCTTACGCAGACGATGTACTCCTCACCCTGACTTCTCCCGAGTCCTCCCTAGAGCCCACCGCTGCCCTACTGTCGCGCTTCTCATTGGTCTCAGGATACAGGGTAAACCTTGATAAATAGGTCCTACTGCCTTTCCATATCCCCAAGCCCAGACTCCGGGCACTGGCCACCCGCTTTGGGTTTAGAATAGCACCCGCCTCGATTCCATATCTGGGTATCCACCTACCGAACGCGTATAATGACTTGTATAATGTTAATTATCCACCTTTGTATGCTAAGCTCCGGCGGGAGATGGAGGCGTGGGGCAGGGAAAGCATATCTTGGCTTCGAAGAGTCCATTCTATTAAAATGAATCTATTACCGCGTCTGCTGTACCTGTTCCAGGCGCTTCCATCTCCCGTCGACCCGAGTGACCTCAGGTTTTTGCAATCGACTATCGATGAATTTGTGTGGAGGGGGGAAGAAGGAGGGTGGCCCGGTCGACGCTCTATCGACCACGAGAACTGGGGGGGCTCGGTCTTCCAGACTTGACGGGCTCCTTTCAAGCCGCTCAACTTGCGCAACTGGTGGCTTTGCACTCGCCGCCCCTCACCCACCGATGGGTTGATTTTGAAACATCCTGCATGTGGCCGGTGGACCCCAGAACTTGGATGTGGTTTCCTAAACGCCTCAGGCCCCCTCCACCCTTGCTCTGCCCTCCGCTACAGCACTCAATTGCCCTGTGGGACTCCCTGGCCTCCAAAAAGAACCTCCGTCACCGCTCAACCTCAATGCTCCCTCTGTGGGGGAACCCGCAATTTCCACCGGGGATGTCACCCGACCGTTTCTCTAAGTTTGTCAAAGGAGGAATCCTCAGGATAAGGGACATGTACGACCGCAATGGGTGCCTCTCTTATGACTCCATGTCAGCTCGCCTTGGACTGTTGCCGCAAGATCTCTTTTGTTATTTGCAGCTCCGCCACTTCGCTACTGCTACCGAAAACAAGTTGGCTGGCTCCTCTCCCCTTACCTTCTTCGAGAACCTCTGTCTGACTGGAGACTTACCTCGGGGCCTGATCTCCCGCCTTTATGCCCATCTGGCTAGAACCCCGGCACTGCCCACCATCACGTACATGGTTGCCTGGGAGAGGGAGCTGGGATCGGCTCTCGAGGGTGACGAGTGGTTAGATATATGGGAGGCTGCCAGGAAAGTTTCGATCTGCACTACACTACAGGAACAGGCTTTGAAGACAATGATGAGATGGTACGTTACTCCGGTACTTCTACATAAGGCCAACGCTGCTGTCCCGGACGACTGTTGGAGGGGATGTGGGGGCAGAGGCACCCAGGCACATATGTGGTGGACATGCCCCTTGATATCGATACTGGGAGTCTGTACAAGCCCTACTGGAACAGGTCTTTGGGCCCGGAATACCTAGAGACCCCTGGACCTACTTATTTGCCAACCCAGCCCCGGATTTATCCCTACACCGAAATCGCCTCCTATCCAAAATCTTGCTGGCGGCGAGAAAAGCGGTGGCGGAGACCTGGAGGTCCCCGCGGCTCCCCTCTCAAAGGCGACTGTTTCGGATAATGGAGCACATTCAACTTATGGATGAACTGTCAGCAAAAATACACCATACGTCATCGGCGTATCGGAAGGTTTGGGACACTTGGGACTCTTTCGGGGACGGCAGTCCTCTGTGATCGCTGCTTTGGGGGTCGTGCCTGAAATTCAAACAGGCGGGTAAAGGTTATTACCATCTGATGTAATTCGCTCCATGGCCTCCTATCGGCCCTTTCAGTGTCTTGGCATGTTATTTAGTGCTGTCTTGTCCTGTCTTTGTGTTTGTGTTCTTTCCTCCTCCCTTATGTCTCCTAGCTCGTCTCTTTTCTCTCTCTCTCTCTTCCTTCCCCTCCCCTGCCCTATGCCGTTCTGAGCAATCTGGGGCTTCTATCTTCACGATTACATAACGGGTCCGAGGTGGATCCTTTCGCCATTGGTACCATGTATTGAATATCTGTTTGATCTGCTGTGACTTCCTTAAAAAAAGGATTTAAAAAAAAAAAAAAAAAATCCCTCTCACGATTGTATTACCCTGAGTTCCTTACTGTGGTACCCTCCGAGCTCCAGCTGGACCACCGTCCATTGTGCGATTTGAGAGTTGGTTGGGAATGTTGAGATTATTTACTCTGCTTCAAGTAAAGTGACGGCACACTGTAATGTTTTTCTTTCTTATATCTATGTAGTTTATATATCCACTGTTCTTGTATTTCTCCGTTTATGGTCATTTGACTACAGACGTATTTCTTGTTTTTTCTTTGTCTTTAATAAAAAAATTTGAATTGGAAAAAAAAAGAAAGAAAGATAACACAAAAATACTTCATGGACTCGTTCAAATTGTCCATGTTCCTGGTTGTTGGCCCAAAGGACAAACACCCCTGATGGCATTAAAACATTTCGCTAGTCCACAATGTATGAGGGAGAATATATTTTATTGATTAAGTGCAGGAGTAGATGCTCCATTAGATGGCTTGGAGCATGAGGAGGGTGACATAGTTCATAGGCTGAAATAAGACATACGTCCATCAGGTTTAGCCTTTCACACATCACCTACTGCTGTTGATCCAAAAGAAGGAAAAAAAAACCCAGTCTGAATCGCTCGCCAATATGTAACACACTGGGAAAAAATTCCTTCTGGACCCCAGAATGGCAGTTGGTATTCGGCTGATGTGGATTATTTCTGGAAGAAAAAGAAAGATGAATGAGTACAACATCATATACAAACACGTATCTCTAATATCGATATACATCTACAGATACTACACTTAGATAACAGTGTCAGACTCAGTCGGGGTATCAGTATGTGTTTAATGGATCCTCCTCGAGTCATTATTAGTGGATCAATCTCCTTCATAACCTCCCATGGTTATATCTCAAACAGCCTCTTATGTTCAGTTTCATTTGATCTCATGCTTACACAAGGAATACAATACAGGGTGCAATGTGCAAAAGCCCGTTATAATCCCTGTATAGTATTTACCGTGTAACAAGGTCACGTGGACCAAAATAATGAAAGGATTCGAACAGGGACACCAGAAGCTAGATGATTCCACTCAAGGTCGCATTTCCAAAGTTTTGTAATTAGGTAAAATTTCAAGTAGTAAGTGGACGTTATCTGTATGTTTGGTATGATGGTATTACATTGTGTCCTTCTTCAGTGTGAATAGGAACTGTCAGTCATGTTCAGTCCAGTGTATCTCGATATACTTACTTTGGCACAAAGAATGGAGGACATATATTGCACATTTCATGATCTTTCCATTCAATGAAGGAAGCATGCTCTTTTATTCTTCCGCTGATTCCAAGGCTTCCTTCCAGGATTCCCTCCATCAGTTCTTAGGTGGTGACCAAGTATGGAGGACGCACTCTGCACAGCTCAAGGTCTTTCCAGTCTATGTCAGAGAAGAAGGCATGCTTCCTTATGTTTCTGGAGAACTCAAGGCGTGATTTGGGATTTTTGTCCAGCAGCTGTTAAGAGATGACGATGATATTGTTAATATTGATCACAAACTGTTTGATGTACAATGTTAAAAGGTTTAGAGGGGATGAGGGCGTGGCTAGACGCAGAGGAGCCCTGAGCTCCGGCAGCACCGCTTAATTTAAGGGGATTGCAAACACCCTGATGTGCATCTTGGACACCCTCTCCTCGGTCTGCTGTCAGACGACCTCGGGGCCTCGTGGGCTCAGTTTAGCACCGGAGTTTACGTCCTGGTGAGCAGTTTCGGGCCTCCCCCCTTTGCGTCCTTCTGTGTCCAGCGGCCATCTTGCGGCTTGCACATTGCCTCCTCGGCGTCGCTCTTGTCTCCTTTCAATGCGGGGAGTCTCCTACCTTCATGGGGAAGAAGTCTGGGAAGAGCTCGGAGGCCGGGAACTCCGGCCTCACAGACATCCGGCAGTCACTGGGCCTGGGGTACGGAGGCAGGACGTAGAGCCGAACTGCGGAGATACTTACCTGTCCTCGGACACGACGACCGACCCTGCGTTTTTGGTCCCAGGTGAGAGTGGAGTGCTGCTGATGGAGCCGGCGCCGGTGCTGACAGAGGCTGCCCTGCGCACGGTCATGGAGGATTTCCACGGTCTTTGGAGTCAGGATCTTCAGGAGGTTTGTTCCGCTGTGGTGACCTTCCAATCCCGTATCGATGAGGTGGATGTGCGTACCTTGAAGGTGGAGGGGGCACAGGCGACAACGGATGCACGGGTTGCGGAGCTTCGACAACAGGTTGCTCACCTGAACTCTGCAGTGATGACCCTCGAGTCTAGACACCGGCGGAGAAACCTGCGGCTCCGGGGGATACCTGAGAATATCACCGATGAAGGGCTTCATCAGTACGCTGTTGGCCTGGTGACCCACATCCTGCAGACCTCTACAGAAATTACGGGGTCCCAGGTTCTTTCAGCCCTGCGCCTCCGGATGGCGGCTGCAGCTCCAGCGGGGGCCCATAGGGATGTTCTCCTGGTGCTCAGGGACGTGGATACCCATTCCCGGCTCATGCAGGCCGCTGGTCCTAAGTTCCGGGTCGTTTACAACGCTGACTCTATCGCCATCTTCCGGGATCTACCCTTTCTAATGCTGATAGCCCGCAGACGCTATAAAGAGATTACTGCCCTGCTTTGTCTACATGGTGTTCGTTACCATTGGGGATCGTTACCGTTGGTGATCTTCGGGCTCTCTCCTTGTGTCCTCGGATTGTGGCACCCTCACAGCGATGACCCTGGATGAGGCACGAGCTTTGGTGTCTCGCCTGGGACTTGCAGCTGCTCCGCCGGCCTCTCAGGGCTAGCTATGAGATCCGGGTTGATTGATGGGTTGCTCCCCCCATTTTTCTTTTATCTCCCCCCCCGAATGCAATCCTCTTTGTCTTTAGTTTTCCCCGGTGCTCAATTTGACGTTGATGGTGTCCCACCTGCCTCCATTTCTCCCCTCTTTTTTTTTTCTTGCCACGCACCGTGTGGTTCCGAGGTGCGCCACTACGGCATTGCTTGCTGTACTTGGCCCTCGGATCATCGGGCCTCGTGACGTTGTCCCTTCATGGCCTCCTTCGGGAGTGCGCCAGGAGTGTCACAATAATGGCCTGTGCCTCATCCCCACAACCCCCCTTTTTTTTTTTGTACTGGCTCAGCTGTTTTTGGGACATTATCCAATGGAAAAACATATACCTAGCACCTTCTCCTTCTCTGTTGGTCTACATGAGACCCTTTCTCTCAAAATGAAACCTTTAAATACTAAAAAAGGTTTAGAGGGACACTCTATGCAGTATGACCACTCAGCCTTATGTTATAATGGTTTTTCAGCCTAAATATCCTTCTAAATAAATAGAAACTTTCCCATATAAGTAATCTAATAGTTCCTTTCACTTACTTTGTTCAGGAGGTCCCGGGCATCAGTGCTCAGCCACTCAGGGTAACATGGGCGAGCTTTCAGGATGTTCCTGCTGTAATCTTCTGCTTTAAATGGAAACTGCCCAGTAATCATCTGACAGATCATGACACCAAGAGACCACCAGTCTGCTGAACATCCATACCGTTTGTCGCCGAGTACCTGGTAAAGGACACATTTCATGTCATTATACTAAATATTTTATGGAACCAGCAAGTCTAATATCACATTGTTTCCTATTCCTGAATGAGTTACGGTCGCCGTGTAACCTCCAGCTACAAACACCATAACCACTAAACCATTAAAACCAGTGACGGTGCACAGAAGATTTGATAAACTACAGGTTCTAAAAACAGTGGTATCCGCTGCTATAATCACCCCCCCTGCCACGAATCTTTCTCTGTTTAATTGTCTACCCATTACTTACCTCCGGTGCAATGTATTTAAGGGTCCCGTATTGGCCCACTGCTTTTTTTCTGCCGACAATATTTTCTGCCGCCAGCCCAAAGTCGGCGATCTTTACATGCCCTTCGTAACTCATCAAGGTGTTTTCAGGCTTCAGATCACTAAGTTATTAAGATACAGAGTAATCAGACAAAGGATAGATCATAACTATGGATACAGGATGGAAAGCAATAGAGGAGAGTAACAGGAAGTCGAAGACTGAGACACGGCCTGAACAGACATTGTGTATGGGAGACAGATGGAAGTAAGAGCAAGGTGTGAAGAAAGGAGCAGAGACACTGCAGAGACAGGTCAGTGCTGAGAAAGAAATAGCAACATTTGTCACTTGGAAAGAATTAGAGGATCCAGCATAAAGAGACGCAGTTACTGACCGGTGAATGACGCCGTGTGAGTGGAGGAACTGGATCCCACAAATCAACTCAGCTGCAATGAATCTGATGAAAAGAAAAAGAAGAACATTGAGGAATCCATTCCATAATATATATATTTTAGACTATATTACTTTCTTTCTTCCTCCTACTAGTGGTTTGAATGACCTACCTTGCTTCATCCAGGTTCAGAACGTGTTTCTTAGCCAAAAAGTCATGGAGACTGCCACCCTGAACGTATTCCATAACCAGATAGGTGTTTGTCTGTCAGAAAAAAAGACCAGCAATACAAAATAAACACACAATTCAAAATCAAGAACAATTCAAAAAGGTACAAAGAGTGACATCTGTTCATGTTTCATGTACACATAAGAGTTGAGGAGTGTTGGGGTTGCAAGTCACAGTACAAATTGACTCTTATAGTAATGATAGGATGACATATACTAAATTATCCCTTATGGAACAGACTGGAGAGCATCTCTGGGTGTTATAGAAAGAAATCAGAGAAGATGAAGGTCATGACTGTAATTTTAATTCCTAATATCCTGATGCAGCAAATCTCATTAGGGCTAATAATAGCATGGTACTATTTAACTACTAAGTAAGACTTTGAAAATGGCTTTTGTAAATGATCAATAATTATATCACTTTATTTCCCCACCCGCCTTTAACTTCGTCCCTTACTTGGTCTTCCATGGCTCCTTAGCCTTTGCTATGGATTTACTTAAACTGATGCCTTTCAAATATGAATTTACACTAAATAAAGGTGAAATAGTGAATACGGTCGGACGTTAATTGGTTGAACAGGGAGCACGACAATCTTACGCCATGCAAATGGAATGCTCTTCTATAGGAAACATCACAAATTGCAGTACCTTGTTATGGAAAGCTGTCAGTCCATGGCTTAAGAATGGACATCCCTGTGCCATCTCAAGCAAGCGTTGCTCCAAATGAATGGCCCTCGCAGGAACGCTTCCTTTCACAATCTCTTTAATTGCAACGAGGTGGTTTGTTTTTTCATGCAACGCCAGCATCACCTGTAACAGAGAGAGGAGAAAAAGGACCAAATCCAAATTAGCGTCAACGTGACATTCAAATACACATGGAGTGTTTCTCAATGAATATTGGAGCATTTTATTTAACTATTAAAACTGATAGAAACATTGTAATATTGTGAAGTGAAGGTGTGTGTATAAAACACGAAGCAAAACAGCACTTAAAGATAACACAACAATAAGAGTAAAGTGACACGTGGAAGTTCATAAAATAGGAGAGACTGGGTAATATTATGAAGCCGTGTTAAAGAGCTACAAACCCTTTGTGCCTATCAGCCCTTATAATAAATCCATGGCTCATACAAAGCAAAGAGGTCTGTAGCAAATGCCATCTTCGCCGGTAATTGAAAATTAAGTGATGAGGATGACACTTGCTCATCATTCTCTATATTACTGTAGTGTGTGTAAAATAAAAGCAATATATTGGGAGACTCACTTTTCCAAAGTTGCCTTGCCCAAGCACTTTCTGGAATTCATAACTCTCAAGAGACTGACTGAAAGAGGTGTTTGAGTAGTCCACAACTGGTCCTTCCACGTTTTCTGGGCAGGTCTTAACCCTCTTCTGTGTGTGCTGCTCCTCCTCTTCATCAGTCCCTCTAGAGCGTTTTCGCCCAGGCTCTCTGGAAGATGTTGTTGCCATCTTTTTTTGTTGAGGCTCTTCAATGTCATCAGAGTCCCTCTGACGTTTTCGGCCCCGGCGTTGATCTTCAATGCTGCATTTCATACGTTTTCTCCCTCTCTCCGTCTCCTCATCACTACCCCTGCTAAATTTTCTCTTTGATGGTCCAGGAGCCTCTGTCTTCTTCTGCTCCTCACTTTCATATTTAAGAAATTTCGTAAAGAAATTCCCCATTTCTTCTGTCTTTTCCTATATTACTATAGGAAATTAGATCTATAGAGGTATAAACCGCTAAGATACAATTGTATTCAAATCGCACTTTCAAATCGCAATGATCACTGCTTAAAGCAAGTTATCACAATGTGATGTGATCTGAGGTACCTGCTGTTTTATACCAACAGGTTGTGATGCGTTCTGATGTCACAATATAGATGTAGGTAGGTGATTGTTGTTTACAGGAGATGCTAGTGCTCTAACATTGCCTTATAAGGTAGTGCATGTATGTTTATTAACAATAAGATCCCATGGGCTTCTGAACTACAACTCTCAAGATTCACAGCCAGCATCAATCTATATTAATTCTAGGTGCTGGATTTTAGAACCATGATAATGTTATTCTTGTTGTACAGAATTAAAAGTTAGATTTTTTTCTAAAGAATAGGGTTTTCATAAAACAATGAAAACAGTAAATTAATAAGACCAATGACTGGGTTGTTTCAGTCCTTTCTACTAAATTCGTGTTACAAAGGAATTGGAGTAATTGGAAACCTCTGCATCCATTGGGTGATAACATATATTTTATTGAGTGTATCCTGCATCGACCTTCTCACTATCCAGGCCTTGCGCTCTCTGCCGGTGGATGTTTCAGTGCTTATACTCTTCTACTCCAACCACACACCCGTAGTGTAGGTATAATGTCGCCACATCCCTATAGTTTAGGACATATCAGAGCTTCGCAGTTGATTTTATTACCTTTTAGTATTTTTGAATTTAATAACAAATTTGTTTTAATGCAAATTTAGTTGAGCTTTTAATACTGGACACGATATGAAGGCCAAGAAGGGCTAATGTCAACATATATATATAATATCTTTTTTTTCTTTTGTCGCTTTTCCATTTTAGACATATTATGCAATCTTAGCAATTTTTTAAATCACCAGACTTGTCTTGTGTAGCTCATGTGTTGTGCTTAGTAACACAATTAGCTGGAGATGTAACCTATAACCTTCCGGATCATTCTCTGGTGGAATTGTAGGCGGACAAAAACAGATTCACTTTCAAGACGGCGCCGGACCGGACACAAGTAAGGATTGTCAGAACACGAGTCTCTTCAGGAAAGGCAAACTTTATTGTGTCGTCACACAAGTGCTCACACAGGATTGAATCGCAAAGAGTGAGCCCCCCCTTTCACCCGTGCAAGGGATCTTATACCCAAAAATACGTAATTAGGTACATCCCAATTAGCCCACCTCCCGATGACACTTTATTCCACCCCACGTGGGTTAATACCTCCCATCGTTAGTACAAAGAAATTCCACATTTTAGCTATAAATTGATACACTTCATGTTAGTTTGACAGTCTGTGATTTGTTGTGCTGTCTTTCTCAGGGCAGTGCCGTCCTCCCTATAGGCTGTGTTTATTGAGATAGCTTGGGGCCTGGTCTGCTTTCTACAATCTCTTTGTTTCTCTGCTCGTCTCAGTGACCTTGCCCCATTCAGTTATCTTCCTGTCTCTCCGTGCCAAGAACCGGCCGGATTCTGCCTGGTTTTTATTGCTAATTCTCTAATCTACCACACATTCTTGAAATTCTATGTAAGCTTTGCTTTTCACATCTAATAAAAATCTATTCTATTTACTGGTGAACCAATATTCTGAACAAGATGGCTGCCTGGCTCATAGTAGCAACCATCTTTCAGCCTGATTCGACTTCAGAATGTGGTGATGTCACAATGATCTTGGTTCCAAAAGTGATAGGTATATTTCTTCAGAGAAGGAGGTGACATACTTTAGTCCGCTTTGGTCTCTACAACTATCAGGCCTCAAAACCCAAGACTGTGTTGTCTTCTAAAGATGTTAATCTTTGGGTATGGGGCATGTGTAAGGTTAATGTTTTAGGAGCACACAGCACCAAATTTTGTAACATTTTAATCATATACAGACCCCACTCCACTGCACTTTTTTTTTGAGAAGGGATTTTACAGGAAGGATACATTGAGATTTCTCTCGTTTTCAAGTATGTCCTGGGTTTACAGTGATCCATGGATTTATACATATATGCAAAAAAGTGAGACAGATGTCATTTGCATATCCTACCCAGAATTCCTTGCTGCATATGGCGAATGTGCCACAGGGGCTCTGGGATGCAATTCATTGAATTGCCGTGATGTGCAAGTGGCTTCTGCAATAATAATCACGCTTATATATATATAGATATGAATGTATGTATGTATGTAACTCATGTAAACCTAAGTTCAATTCTAATGGTCAATTAGAGTTAAATTCCTTGGTACAAAAATCCTTAAAAGTATTGTAGCGCTCACTCCCGGAGGAGCCGCTGAAAATGAACCACGGGTCAGTCTCCCAGCACTAGGGAATAAATATACTCCAACACAGTTGTGAGTTTTTATCATTTAAATAGTTTACTAAAATCTTGAGCAGAGGTTGAAGCACGATATTCACAAGTATTATTACAATATTTTCGTATTACGGTAAAACGCGCAGCGAAAAAGAAACGAAACACGAGGCTTCGTATTTCGGAAAATAAAATATTCGCGACCGAACATAAAAGAATGCAATTTCCCGATAGTTCCGAAAAAGGGACCCGTAGCGAAAACCCCAAACATACAATCCCTTTCGTATTACGGCAAACGCGCAGCGGAAAAAGAGAAAAATGTATTCGGAACATATCTTTGTCTTTAACCCCCGTTCCGATTCGTAAAAGGAAATGAGTCCTGTACAAGTTAAGTTCCAGAATGTAAGAATCGTATCTGTGTGTGTGTGGTACCCGGGTACTGTTCAACTGGCCAGTGAATTTATTAAAGGAAGGTCTTCGACTAGTCAGTTGGGGCCCTGTAAACTTTAAAGAGAAACAGCAGAGCGTCCTTTAATCATACAACAGCCTTGGAGGCCTCTCACCCATCCGATGACTGCTTTAGGCTCCGCTGACCCAGGACGTCTCTCCACCCGATTTTGACTGGGGATACTAGCGGCCCGATCCGTTGTCTGACTCCATACAGCTTATCCAGCTCACCGCCTGCTCTCCGTTCGATTCCTCCGGTCTGCAGCAATGCCTGGATTCCGGCGGGTCTTCTTCTCCTCAGCTGGGGTGATCCTCTCTGCAGCAACAGGTCTCTCTTGGTCTCTCTGGGCTCTCTCTGGGTCTCTGGCATAGGCCCTCTGGTGATCTCATACAATGCGTCTCCTCTCTTCCCTTCCCTGGCGCGCTCTGGAAGCTTCTCCACGAGGCAGAGGATGTAAGTGTCCAGTCCCCACCCACTTCCTGTCTTCTTGCAAAGCATGCCGGGCATCGTAGTCCCAATGTCCAGTATCTCTGATCGCGATAGTCTCCATCTTGTGGCCAAAAATAGGTACTGCCACAGCAAGATTTTTAGCACAGCGCTACACTCTCCCCCTCCTAGAACTCTTGGGTCTCTCCAAGGAGGTACAACAGTTACATTACGTTCCACAATATTTGGATACAATTTACATAACATGTACAGGTTCAGCAGCATACATACAGTGGGTTAAGAACACTTCCTCAAGTTGACTCATATTTTGGGCCACCTCCGCTAGCATAGCAGACACTTCGGGCAACCTCCGCACCGTGGTGATGGCCTCTTCAGTGCTATGTCCTGGTGAGTCGTAAGTGAGTCGTTGGGGCGGTCGAACAGAGCGTTTTGGTTCTGGCTCAATCAGTTCCTCTTCAGGTGGAAGTTCTATAGACGTTGGCTCAGTCCTCCTCTCTATTACTGGAGCAGACGTTTCTTCAGAGTATGATCCTTCCAGCGAAGGCATAGAACTATAATCACCTGAGTAAGCTTCCGGAACTACCGAGATCCCCACATCCTCAGGGACCTCCAACTGAAATTCAAGAGGCTCAGGGATATCAACAGTCTCAGGGACTTCCAACAAGAATTCAGGAGCTTCAGGCCTCAAATTACTCTCCCATCGTTCAGGAACTGAGGTAATCTCTTCAGGCTCCGGTGAACGTATCCAGTCCAGACAGAAACTTTCTTCTTCACTGTCCCTTTCGCTCTCTTCGACAGCCCGGGTCTGTTGAGACCGAGTAACAGGAGGCAAACATGGAACAGGCGGATTTGGCAGAGGCGGTTCGTCCCCAACTGGCATTCTCACAGCCTCTCTCAAAGGTAACAAATGATTCCGGTGCCAGTTCTTGAGAGGCCCAGCCTTTCCATCCGGGCGAATCTGATACACTGGTAGACCTGGTAACTGTTTGCAAACAATGTAAACCTGGGAACTCCACCTATCCGCCAACTTGTGTCTCGCAGCAGCACCCAAGTTCTTCAATAGAACCCTATCACCGGGTTGTAGATCTTGTATTCGAACTTTCAGGTCATAGTTCCTTTTGTTTCTTTGCTCCCTGTTTCCCGAGGTCAACCGGGCCTGTTCAAATGCAGAAGCCAAATTCTTTCGAAGTCTATCCATGTAGTTTCTATGGGAAGCTACTGACGTCTGGTCTAGAGACAACCCAAATGCCAAATCAACCGGCAGTCGAGCCTCTCTTCCAAACATAAGACGGTACGGCGAGTATCCAGTTGCATCACTCTCCGTACTGTTATATGCATGCACCAGATTAGCTATGTGTCGACTCCAACTCTGCTTCTCCACATTCGACAAGGTCCCCAACATGTTTAGCAGTGTGCGATTAAACCTTTCAGGCTGGGCATCACCTTGAGGGTGATATGGTGTAGTTCGGGTCTTCTGGATTCCCAACAACTCCAACAATTGCCCCACCAGTTTGCTTTCAAAGTCTCTACCCTGATCAGAGTGTATCCTTCTTGGCAGTCCGTAATGAACAAAGAATTTTTCCATCAACACTTTGGCTACTGTTGGAGCGCGTTGATCTTTCGTGGAAAATGCTTGGGCGTAACGAGTGAAATGATCAGTCACTATTAGAATGTTCCCTTGCCCACTAGCATCCGGCTCTAAGCACAAGAAGTCAATGCACACCAAATCCATGGGTCCCTGACTCTGCAGATGGCTCATTGGAGCAGTTCGGGTCGGTAGAGTCTTTCTCTGAATACACCTCAGACAGGAATGACAATAACTTTCTACTTCAGCCCTCATGCAAGGCCAATAGAACCTATCTCGCACCAGCTTAAAAGTTCTCTCTGCACCCAAATGTCCATGCTCATCATGTAGTGATCGCAGCACACTCTCCCTATGTTTAGTGGGGAGGAATAACTGTTGAATCTCTTCCGCGTTGTTGGAGGGGCCCCTTCGGTAGACCACCCCATCCAGCATCTTTAACCGCTCCCATTCTTTGTAGACCAACCTGGCTCCACTCGGGGAGTTGCTTAACAAAATCTCTCGCTGGTTTGCAGTCAGGGCCTTTAGGGTCAAGGCAATTAAAGGGTCTCTGGCCTGATCCGCTTTCAGGTCCTGTCTCGAAAAGGTAGGTAAACTTTCATCCCTTAACTGCGTAGGATTACAGTAGAACTCAGGAACAGCCGCAGCCATAACTCCTATGGCCTCTGCTTCAATCCCACCTTTGACCCGGCGCTCTGTTCCTTGACACAAAGCTTGCACCCCGTCTGGAGTCAACTGAGTCCATTCTGTAGTATAGGGTCTTCTCGATAACGCATCAGCATCTCGATTATTCACCCCAGGGCGATACTTCAGGCTGAACCGAAACCCTGACAGAGCGGCCAACCACCGATGTCCCGTTGCGTCCAGTTTTGCAGTAGTAAGGATATAGGTGAGAGGATTATTATCCGTCTTGATCACGAACTCAGCTCCGTACAGATAGTCTTTCAACTTGTCCACCACTGCCCACTTCAAGGCTAGGAACTCCAGCTTGTGAGTAGGATAGTTCTTCTCAGAAGGCGTAAGGCTCCGGCTCACGTACGCCACAGGCCTCAGCAATCCATCATACTCCTGATATAGGACTCCTCCCAGACCTTCTCGGCTGGCATCCACATGTAGTTCATATGGCTTGTGAGGGTCCGCATAGGCCAAAACAGGAGCTCGGGTTAGACTCTCTTTCAACTTTACGAAAGCTCCTTCACATTGACTGGTCCATTCACCTTGTATAGACTCTCGAGCTTTCCTTGGCCCCGGAGCTGACGGGTTTTTGTCAGAGACCTTGCAGCCTTCTTCTGTGGTTTCCTTCTGCAGGAGTTTGTTCAGTGGTTGAGCTATTTTCGCAAATCCTCCCACAAATCTTCGATAGTATGAACAGAATCCCAGGAAAGATCTAAGTTCAGTGACGTTTCGGGGTCTAGGCCAAGAAGCTACGGCCTCCAACTTCCGAGGGTCTGTCGAAACACCTTCTGCTGAGACCACATGTCCTAGATACGTAACAGACGGCAGACAGAATTGGCATTTCTCCAGAGACAGTTTCAGCCCCTCTTCATGGAGCCTCTTCAAGACCTTCTCCAGACGTTGCTCATGTTCTTCCAGAGTCTTCCCAAACACAATTATGTCATCCAGGTACACTAATACTTCGATTAGATTCATATCCCCGACTGTCTTCCCCATCAACCGTTGGAACGTGGCTGGAGCCCCCGTAAGGCCTTGAGGCATTCTGTTGAATTCAAAGAACCCCAGTGGACAGATGAACGCAGTTTTCTCCTTGTCTTCAGGATGCATTGGTATCTGGTGATACCCACTTCGCAGGTCTAGTACACTAAACCACTTTGCTCCAGACAAACACTGTAGGGCATCTTCAATCCGAGGAGTGGCATATTGATCGGGGATGGTCCTCCGGTTCAATGTGCGGTAGTCTATGCATAAGCGGACAGAACCATTTTTCTTCCGGACCAACACTATGGGAGATGCATATGGACTCCTGGACTCTTGAATCACCTTGGTTCTTTGTAATTCGTTCAGCTGCTCTCGCAGATCATCTAAGTCTCCTAGCGGAACTCGCCTTGATCTTTCACGAAACGGCTTGTCTTCTTGTAATCGAATACGGTGTTCAGTACTCTTAGCTAGGCCCACATCGAACTCATCTTTCGAGAACAATTCCTTCCACTTTAAGACTTGAGACTGAAGACGTTTCTTCCACTCAGGTGAAATAGGAGCGTCCTTGGGGTAGAATCTTTCATCTGGAATCTCTTTACCTTCTCCCCCTCCTGAATCGGTAGAGAGGGGTGTAACAGACTCTACTTGCCCGATAGGCATTCGTGCTTTAAGAACCACTGGAGAATCCGTCACATTGCACACACTGACCGAGACTCTTCCTCGTGTTCTCTTCAGAGCCTTGGTGGAGATTATTTCAGGAATTACTTCGACTCCGGTTTCACTCCCATGATCAAAATCGGTTCCCAGCACCACATAGGGACCGGGTTGCGATCCGTTCAACTTGACCGAAGCCCGGAAGCTCGCTACTTCTCCTGCTTGCAGAACCTTCTCCGTTCCACCCAGTCTCCACAATCTTCCCACTTCGGCAGGTGCCTTTCGTTCTTCAACCATCCTCTGATAGACCGGACGTAACATTGGGTGTACTCCTTGAGTTGAACCTTCTTCCAACACGATAGGCGTCAAGAGACGCCGCACTAGGTCAGTATTCGTCCCCACTATCAGGGAGCTTCTGTTCGCACCCGAGGGCCGAGGACACACAATGGCCAATGCATCACAACACCCAGACTGCCCGATGACTTCAGATCCGATCTCCAACTTTACTTGCAGGTACCCGTCATAAGGGAGTTTCTCAGTGCCGATACCCCATATTTCCAAATCCTTCAATTCTTGCAAAGGAATGTGCTTTAAGTGTTTCTCGTAGAAGTCTCTGTAGATCAATGTCACTTGAGCCCCTGAATCTAACAGGGCTTTGGTGTAGACTCCTTCCACTTGGATTGGCACAATAGGAGAAGGACCTATCAGTTGGTCAGGAAATTTGGTGGCGGTATCCGGACGCTTAGACCCAGTTTGCTGTACCCTGGCCTTTTCTTGGCCCGTGCAGGTTTTGGGTGTGCATTGCTTCCCCATGACGTAGACCCGGATGCTAAGGGAGTGACTCTCTCAGTCCTGGCAGGCTCTACAATTGGCTCGGCTTTGGGCCTCCTCGCCCTCTTAGTCTTTGCTTGGTTTCTGGAGCGGGGTTCAACCCTCGGGCACTCAGGTTGCTCCTTTACTGGTGCCCTCTGGCGTTTCCCGCCGGTGAGGTAGATAACAGTCCTTCCAGGGCTTCCAACAGTCCCTTGACTCTATCCTTCTCAGGCTTCCGGCCTTTGCACTGTGCGCGGAAATGGCCCATCTCTCCACACCCGAAACATCTCTTCTTAGAGAGCGGAGACGTAGTTGCTTGTTGAGATTTGGTTAAAAGATTTGGACCAGACGCCACAGCAACTTCCGTCGTCTGCATACCTGTGAGGAATTTCTGCATTTCTGCCTGCATTTCTGTCACCTTCGTCAATACCCGGCACAGTTCCGCATGCGCTTGTTGCAATTCAACTTGAGCTTCCTGAACTTTCTTGACGGTTTTGGACAATTCATCCCGTTCAGGGAGGTTCGATTCTTTAGCAGCCCTCTCTGTAGATTTAAAACCAACTAGGTGTTCTTGTTCGTCCTCATCAGACCCATAGGTATCTAGAGAGTCGCTTTCAGGTTGCAGGCCGCCGCTATGTCTCACAGGTTGTGCATACGCCCTTTCCCCCCGCCTGAAAGATTTCTCTTCTAGTAAAGCCTCTTCCTCTCGCACAACTCGAATCAGTTCCAGGTACTTTAACTCTTGACTACCTGCTCTGCTTCTCAGCTGCATCATCACTGGATCTAAAGGTTGAGAGCCCCTCAGGATCTGTTTTATTCGGATCTTATCTACTTCGGCCGGTTCGGCCCCTTTCTTCAGGAGTATCTGGTGTAGAATCTTATCCAGGCACCTCATGTACTCGGTCATTCTCTCACCTCTTCTCTGATAGGTGTGTTCGTACTGATATACCAGTTCGGCCGCCTTTTCGGTTCGTCCAAAAACTTCTTCAAGAACGTTTAAGTAATCTAAAGCAGTACAATCTTTTCTGCTCAGTTTCAGGTTTCTCACCGCTTCTGACGCAGGTCCCTTTAAGCTCTCGGTAATCCTTTGCTTTTTCTGGGCCTCAGGGACATCCCACTCATCCAGAGCCTGCATCGCCTGTTCCACCCATTCTTCAAAGGTTTCTTCTCCCGCCGGAGTTGGTACGTTTCCTGTAAAATTTCTTAACCGTCGATAACCGAAGTTAGTGTGAGGAGGGCTTGTTTTCT
The DNA here is from genome assembly GCA_009667805.1 of Leptobrachium leishanense. NCBI lineage: Eukaryota > Metazoa > Chordata > Amphibia > Anura > Megophryidae > Leptobrachium > Leptobrachium leishanense. The sequence goes on along the minus strand of RXON01001977.1, from coordinate 12,441 downwards.
GACATTTAGCCAGTAGATCTCCAATAGCCACGATAAATTCAGGCCCAATCATGGCCAACGGACTAGGCACGGGAACACTTGCGGATTCACCACGTGGCGTACTTGGCTTAATTAGTTGGACTTCCACCTCTTCAGCCAGTTTCACGCTCGTGCCCTGAAAACATGGCGGAACACCCTTTCTCCATTCGAGAAGAACATACATGTGAGAGGTATCTGGGTTTTTTTCAATGTCCAGAATTAACCCCCGATGATCTGGTGCTAGCGTGGCCACGGCCTGGCGAATCTGATCTTCAGCCCAAGTGTCTGCTGGAATATCCATGACTATACAACATTTCGACTGGCTACTGTGCTCCCCACACCACTCGGCAACAGTGTCTGGATCCATATTTAACCCTTTAGATGCGGTTTTTCCAGAGACTGGATCCCGGACGAGCCCCCACGTGTAGCGCTCACTCCCGGAGGAGCTGCTGAAAATGAACCACGGGTCAGTCTCCCCGCACTAGGGAATAAATATACTCCAACACAGTTGTGAGTTTTTATCATTTAAATAGTTTACTAAAATCTTGAGCAGAGGTTGAAGCACGATATTCACAAGTATTATTACAATATTTTCGTATTACGGTAAAACGCGCAGCGGAAAAGAAACGAAACACGAGGCTTCGTATTTCGGAAAATAAAATATTCGCGACCGAACATAAAAGAATGCAATTTCCCGATAGTTCCGAAAAAGGGACCCGTAGCGAAAACCCCAAACATACAATCCCTTTCGTATTACGGCAAACGCGCAGCGGAAAAAGAGAAAAATGTATTCGGAACGTATCTTTGTCTTTAACCCCCGTTCCGATTCATAAAAGGAAATGAGTCCTGTACAAGTTAAGTTCCAGAATGTAAGAAACGTATCTGTGTGTGTGTGGTACCCGGGTACTGTTCAACTGGCCAGTGAATTTATTAAAGGAAGGTCTTCGACTAGTCAGTTGGGGCCCTGTAAACTTTAAAGAGAAACAGCAGAGCGTCCTTTAATCATACAACAGCCTTGGAGGCCTCTCACCCATCCGATGACTGCTTTAGGCTCCGCTGACCCAGGACGTCTCTCCACCCGATTTTGACTGGGGATACTAGCGGCCCGATCCGTTGTCTGACTCCATACAGCTTATCCAGCTCACCGCCTGCTCTCCGTTCGATTCCTCCGGTCTGCAGCAATGCCTGGATTCCGGCGGGTCTTCTTCTCCTCAGCTGGGGTGATCCTCTCTGCAGCAACAGGTCTCTCTTGGTCTCTCTGGGCTCTCTCTGGGTCTCTGGCATAGGCCCTCTGGTGATCTCATACAATGCGTCTCCTCTCTTCCCTTCCCTGGCGCGCTCTGGAAGCTTCTCCACGAGGCAGAGGATGTAAGTGTCCAGTCCCCACCCACTTCCTGTCTTCTTGCAAAGCATGCCGGGCATCGTAGTCCCAATGTCCAGTATCTCTGATCGCGATAGTCTCCATCTTGTGGCCAAAAATAGGTACTGCCACAGCAAGATTTTTAGCACAGCGCTACAGTATATATAACCAACCATAAGGATGCACTCAAAGTCTTCACAAAATCCAAAAATATTTTTCTAGGTGTGCATCAAAAAAAGTTTTGAAGGTTCTAAAAACACCTAATTTAAGAATAACAATGATGATTTGTATATAGTTATTATAGCAAGATAGATATGGTGTGTTGTGTTTTCACTGATTTTGACCTGCAGAAAATCAATGATTACTCATCTCATTCTCCTAATTATAAAGTGGGAACAAATTGAAGTAAAAAATTAACAATGCATATATACACTATATAAAATTACACTGTAACTACGAAACATTTTCCATTCTCAAAAAAACCTCTTATGATTATGTTTGTCGAAATAACAATTGTGGCAAAAAGATTTTTTAAATGTTTTTATATAAAAATAACTTCTGTAATGCAAAGAGTAGTTCAGTTAAAAAAATTGTCTGCAAAAGTGATTGTTATATAATAAAATTCTTTTATCAATAAATGTTATTTTGTATACCAATTTTTTTTAATTAAACAAAAATTCTGCAATAATTACTTTTGCAAATATAATTATTTTTACACTAAAACACGACTTTTACATTAGATTTATCATTTTATATTAAAATATTCTATTTAAAATATACAATTTTTTTGTCCCCTGAGCTAAAACCGGGATGCTAAGTGGAAAAGTTAACTATAGCTAAATTCCACTTTGCGGCCTGGTCTCCCAACAGATCGCAGGGCAGGCGCCGAGTCTGGCATCCTGCCCCTTAGCGATCGCTAAGCTTGTGGATGCCATGGAGGATCGTTCTGCTGGGTTACATGACCGGCAGGATCTCGCCTCTCGTGAGATCCTTCTGGTCGGCGGAGTGATTCACAGAGGAGACGGGGCTTTCTTCCCCCCCGTCTCCCTCTGCTCCCGGCAGACAGAAGCAGCGGATCGGGCCACCTTTGTTGCCACTTGATAAGAGGGGAGTATTTGATTTTTGGGGGGGTTTGAGCTGCAGGTAACAGATTCTACAGCAGCGCAATCCGTTACCTACACCTCTGAGCTGGTGGTAACATTTTCAGTTAGCGCCAGCTTTTAGTAACTTGCATTAAGACCAAGTAATCCTAACTACGTATCGCTAATTAATGAGTGCTAATGTGTTTTTTTAACCCGTTAGCGATTTGAAGGCGATCTAGCCGCAGCGCTATGACCTCCTTTAAGCTAGCGCTAATGCTGACGCTAGTGTTCGCTTAAAGGAGGTGATAGAGCCCCCAATTTTTACTTGTTTTTGCTTTTTAACCCCTTCACTGCTATGCCATTTCTCCTCTCTGTGCTGAGCTCTTTTTGACCGTTTTATGCTCATCATGTTTAACCTCCCTGGCAGTTCGATTCTGACATATTTTATAATTCAGAATTGGTACCAGTTTTTCATCCCCCTGGCGGTAATCCCGAGTGTGGCTCGGAGTTAAATTTCACTGCTGAAAATAGTAACCCCGAGCCACACTTGGGTTGAATACATATCTGTACCTGCGTTCCCTCAATGTCCTCCTGCAGTCACTTCCGGCTGATCGCGGCATCCTGCTTCCTGGTTCCCTTCTCGTGAGAAGGGAACCAGGAAGCAGGATGCCTTGATCAGACAAAGGAGAATGCGATTGCGGGAGGTCAGTGAGGGAATGCAGGTACAGGTATGTATCCAGCCCGAGTGTGGCTCGGGGTTACCAATTTCAGCAGTGAAATTTAACCCTGAGCCACACCTGGGAAAACTGCCATGAAGGTTAAACGTGATTTGAAGTCCTATTTTATTATACGACCCAGACCAATTTTTTAATTTTTTTTTTAAAAAATAACCACTTTTTAATTTTTTATACCAAACATTGTCATCTTCTGACCTTTCCAATGATACCAAATATGACTTACACCCTGCTGACTTCAATGAGCCTCCTCGGCCGCTCCCCGCAGTCGGCACGTACCACGCGCCATTGGCTGCAGTTGGAAGGCCTGAACTCAGGCTGTCCCCCTGCAGCCAATGACATGCATTGCGCATTGCACATCGACTTCGTTGGTGGGCCAAATCAGAGGCCCGTGGTGACACCTGGTGTCATGAAAAGAGTAGACTCCGTGGGTTGGTTTATAGTTGTTGACTTATTCAGCATAACATCGGATAGAGGAGACACATACAGTACGTCCCGCTAGCATGGCATCCCAGCAGACACTGCCTGGTACCACCCCCACCCTTCCTGTCATGTGACTCCGCTCTCACCACATCTCCCCCTTTTAACGGTAAAACATACAAAATAAACAATGTAAAGATACAAGTAGATAAACAATGCTAACTTGGACATCGGGGTAGACTACCCTAGTCCGCAGTGACTTTGGGATTATTCTGCCCATTCTTCAAGTCGCTGCTCTAGCTAAACATTAATCCCGGTAACGTTCCGGAGGCCTCACAACTCTACCACTCAAAGTCATCTTGCAAGAACCATCACCAAGTCCTTGAGAGGGTGGCTGTGGCTCCGCTGGAAGCAGTGGTACATCATGCCCAGAAACCACCTGCAGGGTAGACCCATTCCGTAAGACCGGAGAGTCTGGCTGTTGCGGTGTCGAGGTCTCAGCACTCAACTCCTCGGGTACCGGCTGAAGATGCCTTCTGTTGCGGCGAGCGACAGTTCCTCCTTCCGTGCGGATCACATAGGACCTGGGCTCCGGAGAACGCTCCACAACTGTAGCCGGGGTTCTCCACCTTGTCTCATCATCTAGCTTAACCCGGACACTCTGCCCCGGGTATAGCACCGATAGTGGGCGAGTAGAGTGTCGTCTATCGTAAAAGAACCTGTTGTTCCGCTTCGCCACCTCGTCCCTCCTCCGAATATCCTCCGGAAGGACCGGGGAAGCCGGCAGGGAAGCATCCACAGAAGGCAAAGTAGTACGAATCTGCCGTCCCAACATCAGCTGAGCAGGGCTACACCCTGTAGCCTGAACAGGAGCCGCTCTGTACGCCATCAGGGCCAAATAAGGCTCCGCCTGCCCCAAAATAAACTTAGCGGACTGAACCGCTCGCTCCGCCATCCCATTAGCCTGCAGGTAATGCGGACTGGAAGTCGTGTGACGGAAATCGTAATCCTTCCCAAAAGAAGCGAACTCTTTAGAGGCGAACTGCATACCATTGTCACTCACCAACTCCGACGGGATACCCCACCTGGCAAACATGCTTTTCAGACGGACGATCACAGTAGCACTGGTCGCCTCACCCAGTGGCGCGAGCTCAAGGTATCTGGAGTAGTAGTCCACAACAACTAAGTATTTCCTCCCTTTTAGTTCGCACAGATCCGCAGCTATCTTCTGCCATGGACCCGCAGGTAAGGGGGTGGAAAGTAAAGTCTCTGTGTAGGTCGATGTTCTCTGCAGAAGGCACATCTCGAGATGAAATCAGCAATGTCAGCGCTAATCCCAGGCCACCACACAGCAGACGACGCCCTCTCCCTACACTTAGAAACCCCCAAATGACCTTCATGAATCCGCCGTAGCATGTCTTGACGCAGACTTTTCGGAATAACAATGCGGTCTTGAAAAAACACTAAGCCGTCCATTTCAGTAAGGTACGCTCTCTCGGACTGGAACGCACTCAGAGACCACCACGCAGCACGACTCTCCGGCCAGCCGTCTCTTACATAGCTGATAACTTCTTGAAGGACAACATCCAGGTGCGTCTCTCTCTTAATCTGTTCCAATCTCCCCGAAGAGATGGACTTGGAGGCTAAGATCGAATCCACATACACCTTCACGTCCGACTCTGTTGACGAATCGCCCTCAGCAGCCAGCGGGAGTCTGGAGAGGGTATCTGCCACTACCAGCTGTTTTCCCGGGACATGCACAGCTCTAACATTAAACCTAAGTAGTCTCATTAAGAGTCTCTGGCATCTCAGAGGCGCCTTGTCGATATCATAAGAATTAATAAGAGGAACTAGTGGCTTGTGGTCAGTCTCCAGACTGAACTCCTCCAGACCCACCAGATAACGGTGGAAGCGTTCGCAGGCCCAGACTCCGGCCAAACACTCTTTTTCAATTTGTGCATAACGTCTCTCTGCTGCTGTTAAGGTGCGAGAACAATAGGCAATAGGCTGTAGTTTACCCTCATTCAGCTGCAGAAGGGCCGCTCCCAACCCGTAGCTACTAGCATCTGCGCTAACCACAGTCTTCTTGCAGGGGTCATAGTGCTCCAACACCGGAGCGGATCCCAGCATGGACTTGACTCGTGCTAAGGCCTCCTCCTGTGGAGGTCCCCATATCCAGGCGACATCTTTCTTTAACAATTCTGTGACAGGATGTAACACCGAGGACAACTCTGGTAGAAACTTCCCCACATAATTCACAAGGCCCAGTACTTGTCTCAGTTCATTCACATCGGAAGGGCTTTTCATTTTCTCAATAGCGAGAACCTTGCTGGCGTCTGGCTTAACCCCCTCCCCACTAATAATATGGCCAAAATAACACAGTTCTGGTTTCCCAAAGTGGCACTTCTCCTTATTTAGCCTCAGGCCAGATTCCTTGACGGTTTGCAGCACACAAAGCAGTCGCCGGTCGTGCTCCTCCTTAGTGGACCCATACACAAGGATATCGTCCATAACTACCACAGTACCCTCATGGTCTCTCAACAGGGAACTCATCTCTCTCTGGAAGATCTCCGGGGCCGAAGATATCCCGAAGGGGAGTCTGCGGAAGCAAAACCGACCTACCGGAGTAATGAAGGTCGTCAGTTTCTGGCTCTCTGGGTCAAGGGGTATCTGCCAGAACCCACTGGAAGCGTCGAGCGTGGAAAAGAAGTTAGCCCCCGACAACTGAGGAGCAATATCTTCCAATGTCGGCATGACATATCTCTCCCTCCTAACGGCCTCGTTCAGATGTTTCAAATCCACACAAATACGAACTTTCCCATTCTTTTTAGCGACCGGTACAATGGGCGCACACCAGTCAGTAGCTTCTGTGGCCGCCTCGATAACCCCCATCTTTTCCATCCGCAGAAGCTCGCACTCCACCTTCGGCAAAAGCGGAAATGGAATCCTACGAGGCGTAGTAAGGCTATAAGGGACAGCCTCAGGTTTGAGCTTTATACGGACCGGCTCACAGTTCAGCAGCCCCAGGTCTCCAAACACGTCCTCAGTGACTTCGTACACTCTAGCAACAAGGCCCAGACTGCAGGCTGCTTTCCGACTCAGAAGGTTATTCACACACGATCCTCTGATCACGTACACCCACATCGATATTTTCCGCTCCCGGTACTCACAGTCAGCAAGGAACCTGCCGATGCAATCAATGCGACCTCCCGGACTATGAACTTGAATCATAACGTTTTTCAGCTCCGGACGTCGAGGTAGCTTTGAGAATGTCACAAAGGAAATAACTGTAATGTCTGCTCCGGTATCAATCTTAAAGGCAACTCTTTCACCCAACATCGTGAGTGTAACACGCCAATCCTCGACAGAGCCGGACTGTTCAGTCACCGATCCTATAAAGGACAGTTCCGGCGTCTCCTGATCACTGTCCAGACACATCTCTCTCACAGACTCTGATTTACAAACCACCTCAAAATGGCCGGCGCGGTTGCACTTCTTGCACCGCTTGTCTATAGCAGGGCACTGCGTCTTCATCTCGTGAGGGCGGTTACAGCGTGTGCAACGGGAACACGGTGTCCAACCGCTCCTGGGTCTGTCCGCTGCCTGCCGCTTTTAACCCTTTGTGACTGGTGTATTTTTTCCACCCTGTTTTCTGACCTTAAGTCTGCACTTTGTTTCTTCACCAATTCACTCTGACGTGCAATCCGTATCGCCTCATCCAGTGTCAGCTTAGACTCCAGCTGCAATTTAAGTGAAACTTCCGAGTCTGCAATTCCGATAACCAGTCTGTCTCTGATCTGCTCCTCCTTAGCAGCGCCGAACTCACAGAACTCTGCCAACTGATTAAGGCTGTGCACAAATGATTCCACAGATTCTCCCTCACACTGGGCGCGCTTGTGAAAGCAGGCTCTCTCGTGAATCACATTTCTTCTGGGCACAAAATGGGCACTGAGCTTATCCACGACTTTATCAAAGTCCATCTCTTCCCCAGCGCTGAACTGAAAAGTACTGTAAATCGGCTCCACGTCTCTCCCCATAGCGTATAAAAGGGAATTAACCTGCACCTCACCAGGCTCCTTATCCAGCTTCGAAGCGATCCTGAAGCGTGCAAACCTTTGGCGCCAAGCAGGCCATGCAGCAGGCTGAGAGAAATCGAAGGGTTCCGGAGGAGAGAACTTAGACATCTTCACAGATCAAAATGGATACGCAGGGAAACACTTCTGACACCATGTCATGAAAAGAGTAGACTCCGTGGGTTGGTTTATAGTTGTTGATTTATTCAGCATAACATCGGATAGAGGAGACACATACAGTACGTCCCGCTAGCATGGCATCCCAGCAGACACTGCCTGGTACCGCCCCCACCCTTCCTGTCATGTGACTCCGCTCTCACCACACCTGGAAATAAGGCGTACCGGTACGCCACGCTGGCGTTAATCCCCTTTCGACGGGCAAAGACTGCCTGTCGTGAAGTGGTTAAGCATTTGGACAGTCTTGAGCTCTGCACATAGGGAGACCATATCGGCCATGTTTAAACGGCCACATATAATTTATTCAGGCAGCAAATGAATTATACATGTTGAAGGGCAGCAATTTTCCCTGTGCTCCCCTCTGCATGACATAGAAATATGTGTCCCTTTATACATGATATGGGCACCCTATCTGCACACCATGTATAACTACTTTTATAATAGAAGTAAACAAATTTTAAATTGAACCCTTTGGTCTAACTTGGCTTCCCGTATTTCTTAATTTTGGAAAGAAATTTTCCTTAAATATTATAAAGTATGTTTCAACCACGACTGACACTTAGGGGGTGTAATGGAGTGGACCTTGTCACATGAACACCACAGCAGGGAAAGTGTTTCATCAACCAGTCTTTATTCCTTGTAGCATAGGCGTATACAGGCACAGCTGCTTAGTTTAACCAAATAAACAAAAGAAGAAAACCTTTCTCTTCTATCCAGCAATCAATGTAAAAATAACAAAAGATGGTGTCCTCAAATCACAGGCCTTTAGGAGCTGTGTCTGTCTGAGGGGATATCCACCAAAAAAGAACCTCCTGTGCCTGTATAGGCGTGTCTTTTAAAGCCCCAGCAATCACAACATCCAAAAAACAGTGGTGTATTTAGGTTTTGTGCTGCCCTAGGCCTGACTAAACTCGTGCACCCCCTAATTTAAATTTGAGGCACCCCTTCCTGTCAAGGGCACACCTCTTCCTGGATAATCCCCACCCTTTCTCTTTAAGCTCCACCTTTTCCTCTCTTTATATTAAAAGTGGATACCAAGTGCCTACTTGTATATTTTGTATACCATTTCAAATGTATCTATTGAGATAAATAAAATTATGAAATGTTTAAATTCAAGCATTTTTACAAAGAACAGCTATGCATGTCAAGTATACTGGATCACAGCCACTCTAATTGGTTGAACAATAAAATCCACAGAAATGTGCACTGCATATGAGAGTATCACAGAGCTGCACAGCAATAAAACCCACAGAAATGGGCACTGTGTATGAGCATATCACAGAACTGCACAGCAATAAAACTCACAGTAATGTGCAGTGTGTATGAGCGTATCCCAGAGCTCCAGGGCAATAAAACTCACAGTAATATGCAGTGTGTATCACAGAATCCACAGCAATAAAACTCCCAGCAATGCAATGTTTGGTGTGTGTCAGCGTATCAGAATCCACAGCAATAAAAATTCCAGCATTGCAATGTGCAGTGTGTATGAGTGTATCAGAATATACAGCAATAAAACTCCCAGCAATGCAATGTGCGGTGTGTGTTTGTCAGCGTATCAGAATCCACAGCAATAAAACTCCCAGCAATGCAATGTGTGGTGTGTGTCAGCGTATCAGAATTCACAGCAATAAAACTCACAGCAATGCAATGTGTGGTGTGTGTCAGTGTATCAGAATCCACAGAAATAAAACTCCCAGCAATGCAATGTACGGTGTGTATGAGTGCATCAGAATCCACTGCATTAAAACTCCCAGCAAACCAAGTGAATATGAGCACACAGCAATTATTTATTCTATATTTACCGGCCTCCGTCCGCGGTAGGGCTGTGTGCAGAGTCAGCAGGGACTGTGCACAGACTCAGCAGGAGGTCCCTCCAGGCCACGTTAGGATTGCGGCTGTGCCTGTGCGTGGAGACATCTTGTCAGCAGTGGAGTGCCACTGCCAGAGGGTGCACCGTGGCTTTGATTCCCTTGCCGGTGGGTGTTCAGTCCAGAATAGAGTGAGAATCCGTGTTAACGACACGAACTGCGTGCGTGTCACGTGGTTCAGCCAGTCAGGTGGCACTGAGACTCAGTACCACCTGACTGGCCGGACCGCGCTCACCAGGAGCCAGGCAGCTCAATGACAAATTTCTATCACTGCAGTGCTGGTTAAGGAAAGGTCCACTTTAAACAGCAGTAAGCAGACAGGGCTTCATATTCTGCTGATACCCCCCTCTTTACCTGCCGTTTACTGTCATCTTCTCTCTCTGCACACAAATCACATCCCCCTCCCCTCTCCTAGAGCTGCTGCGTTGCAGGGGAGGAGCTATGGAGGGAAGAGAGGGGGATTTTTATTCTATTCGATTTTATTCTGTATGCAAACGCCCTGCTCCGCTGCTCGTTGTTTGAGAACACAGCTCAAAGCTGACACACAGTGACAGTGGCACCTCCTAGTACCCCCTTATGACACCCCAATAATCACTGGTACCTGGGGCGACCCGCCCCGCCACTCCCCTAAGTACACCACTGCTCTGTGATATGATCACACACAAATTTGGCGAACTGCCAGCAAGTACGGTGCTGTTTGAAGGCAAATACCCATAGAGAAGTAATGGTTAATCTATTCAGAGTACACCAAACAGCAGAGAAATGGCAGTGAAATGCCCTGATGTTCAGTGGTTTCAATCAGCAGGTTTATTCAGGTCAACCCCATAGGTTTCAATGTTAAAAATATTCCCGTTTTTATGCAATATCTAATAAACCATTTATTATTTTAATCTGCAGTAAAAAGTCTTTATTGATTTTTTTTTAGTACCTTTTAGTCATTTTTCAGATTTTTTTTGTCAAAATTCCCCCCCGTTTTTTTTAATAGCAGTTTATCTTTTTTCTGTAACAGAACTTTTTATTATCAATCATAGGATCTTCTATGTAAATTCCAGACATTTTCGTTCAGTAGTTCTTTTGAAAACAGCAGGCCACGGGTTTGCAGTGGCAGCATTCAGCGGCCGACTCCATGCACTTTGGGGACCCTGCGGTGAATGGTGAATTCACTGCAGGGTGGGGAAATTTTATTCCCCGAAGTGCAGGGAACTACAGAACACCAAAATGTTGGCGTCATTTCTGTGCTCTGTGAGTAACCCATTTAGTGGTGAGGTTTTTTGCTGCCCCCTGGAAAGTGAAAGCCTAGGCCTTGCCTAACCATGACATACTTGAAAATTAGTGAAATCTCAATGTATCCTTCCTGGTAAAATACTTTGCAACAGTAAAAAAAAAATAATAATTTTTTTTTTGGGGTGGGGCCACCTGGTGCGGGCCGCCGCCCCCTGGAAAGTGCCAGCCTAGGCCTAGGCCTTGTTGGCCTAGGCCAAGATACACCACTGCAAAAAAACCTCTTTCTTTTTTAGTGTCTTGTGAGAACCTTTGTCCCTGAGGCAACGGTAATTCTCAGTATATTTTTATAAGAAGAATTTCCCAGCAAACATTCTTTGCTTTAAAGGTATTTTTTTGTTTGTCCTTTAATCATCTTTTTATTTTATTACAGCTGCAGCAAGTCAGTTCTTGACATATAGCTGAGAGATGGTGCTTTCACTATATCGGTAGGATAAGTCCCACAAAGTCAAAGGAAGTCTGTTAATTGCTCCAGGTGAAGCCACGTTTGTACCGGTGAAACACGTGTCGAGCACTGTTTCATTATGGTCTAACTGTTTGTGCTACTCAGTGTGTGATCTCATGTCTCCATAAAGGAGACCACCTGTTCTCTCCTCTGGCTCTCAGGGTGGCAGTCATCTACCGCCCACCGGGACCAACCTCCCAGTTCTTTGACCACTTTGCTACCTGGCTTTCTCACTTCCTGTCTTCTAATCTTCCATGCCTAATTCTCGGGGACTTCAACATTCCCATTGACAATCCTTCCGCCCCTGCTGCCTCCAAACTTCTTTCACTCACGTCCTCCCTTGGACTCACACAATCCTCCCTCCTCCCTACCCACCGCGATGGTCACGCTATTGACCTTGTCTTTTCCAACCTCTGCTCCATTTCTGAGTTCAAATGTCGCCTTTTCCCCATCTCTGACCACCACCTTCTCTCTTTCAACCTATCTGGACTTCCTAAACACCCTGCTCCCCCACCCCACACACACACTCGCAGAAATCTACATGCTGTGGACCCCCATCAATTCTCCAACCTACTTCACCACCTCCCTCATACCTCATCCTTCACCTGCCCTGATGCTGCCACTAATCACTACAACACTACGCTTATCTCTGCTCTAGACACTCTTGCTCCTCTTCGACTCTGTAAGGCCCCACGCCGCCAGCTTCAGCCCTGGCACACCCTCCAGACTCGCTACCTGCAAAGATGCTCCTGCACTGCAGAGCGTGCCTGGAAGAAATCCCGCTCTGAAGCTGATTTTGTTCACTTCAAGTTTATTCTCCGGTCATACACCTCTGCCCTCCACTTGGCCAAACAATCCTTCTTCTCATCTCTTATATCTACGCTGTCCTCCAACCCTAAACGGCTCTGGTCCACCTTCAACACCCTCCTCTACCCACCTGCACCTCCCCCCACAGCTGCCTTCAGCGCTCAAGAACTAGCAGA